>NJDD01000519.1:79077-103971 GCA_002245505.1 Calephelis nemesis
TTGTGGGAAATATCATGGTCCGAGTCCATGTTTTTTTTTTCAGTCTGATCGAAATCGGTTCTGTTAAAAAGTTACTGGGTTTTAAATGCGTTAAGTATTTTTAGTAGTTTGTACATTTATTTCTCACAAACATTAGCCCTATTATTGCACAACAAAAGCAATATTTTAATATGCTATCACTTTGCACTATCATGATGAGAGTGAAAAATCCTATCTTGCAACATAAACCTCTCACAGGTTAACTTCATTTAAAAATGAATCGTATTTATATAGTTATAAGATATAAAATCGTGACGTTAATAAAAACAATGAGCACTCTATTTAATTGATAAGCTTTTCGCATGTCATACGAGATATACGTTTTGTATTTAAAATATGTTTTTTCTTTAAATAACACTACCTATTATGAATTGGCAAAGTAAATAGATAATGAATTATGTGCCGTAATTAATTATCTATAGGTATTGTATATAAAAATAACTACGTAAAAAATTTACTTCCAAACTAAAAAGTAAAAAATAATAAAGATTTGATATTAATTATATACTACCTATTATTTATATGTGCTATTTACTGATAGGTTTGAAGTCGGTGCCAATCCTTAGACTATTTAAAGTACCCGTTATGAGAAGCTTTAAATTATGTAAACAAACGTTCGGGAGTTAACAACATTTGGTTCAAAGGAAAAAGTATTTTTTTTTAATATTTAATTATAAATTTAATTAATTGATTATGTAAATATGTATAATAAATTACGTATCTTTTGACGTTTTTTTCGTGGCAAATTGATTTCCTTAGATGTACTGGGTACTGACTCCATTATACGTTAGTACACAATAACAAATAACAATAACGATAAAATTAAGGCAACAATTAACAAAACTAACAATGACAAAGTGATAACGAAAGGATAACAAAATTAACAATAACAACCAAATCCGCGATTTCAACAAAGCAATGAAAAATTTGAAACTCGAATGACGCGTTTATTTCAAAATGACGAACCGATGGTTTGCATTCCCGGCGACCGGCGCGTCCCGTACCAAGAAACTCAAACGTCAGTCGTTAGATATGATCCGACTACATTAAATAGGTTGTTACTTTCATATAACCCGTCTATATTTTTATTTCGATTGAATATGGTCAGTTCATTATTGTCTCGAAGTAAAAATAATTACCTGGTAAAAGATGTTTGTTTACATAATTTACAGCTTCTTATGACGGGTACTTTATTATAAGTAAGTATTAAATTGGATTGGATTGGCACCGACTTTAATAAAAATAAACACCGTGATAGGTAAAATAAAATAAAAATCTCAGAAAATGAAAACTAATGGGCCTACCTGAATCAAGTTTTATGTGACCGATTCGGAACTATTTCGCATCAAACAAAGAAGAATTACGTAAATCGGTTTTGAAACCTTGGAGAAATCGGTGTACTAGTGTATCAGGATAAGGGTCTAATTAAAATTGGGGAAATTGCAGGAAAATTAGAACAACAATGCTTTTATCCATACAAATTATTAGCAGCTGTTAATGTTAAGCGCTGCGAAGTTCGTTTGTTCGTTTGCGAAGTTTTTTAAATGGGTTAACTGAACTCAAAAAATTTATTTCTTATGTTATAAATATAGCTTGTTTAAAGTAAGCCCTCATAGCAGCAAAAAACAATCGGCGCTAAAAGACACCGTGAAGTTACTGGTGTGACTATGATTTTTGCAATTCCACCAGCCACTAGGTGGTAGAGTTTAGCAGCGACTCGCCCGGATTGGTACCACCGCTTTACCTATTCCTGCCACCATAACGTCATGACGTGTTCCGGTTCGGAGGGTAAGGTAGCCGGTAAACTTACTTTTGCTCGAGGGCTAACATCTTGACCTCAGGTTGGCAACGCACCATTACCATCTTTGGTGTCTATAGGTGGCGTGAATTTCTTACCATCTCGGAATCCGTCTGCTTGTTTGCCTTCCTATAACATAAAAAAAGCCAACCTACCATCCAATATGGAACACTACAATGATGACGACTGCCAATATGGTGCCAGAAATAAGTAAGGCCTTGAAACCAACCTGGTGCCACACAATATTCTACCACCTATTAATAATAGTCGTTCGTCGTTTTCCCCGTATCAGTCCAGGTTCCTTTGAAGAATAGACCATCTGCCCTACCGCTAGACAGCTCGTAAGAGGCGAGCATAGGCTTACCGTCACAAACACTGTGATATTCCAGAAGGTGGTAGAGTTTTGCAGCAACTCGCCTGGATAGATACCATCGCCTTACCCATTACTGCCGCCATCAGTGCTTGCCGTTGACGTGTTTCGTCTCAGAGGGTAAGGTAGCCGGTAAGGCTACTTTTGCTCGAGGCCTAAGGTAGGCAACGCACCACTACCACCTTTCGTGTTTCTAGGCGGCGTGAATTTCTTACCACCAGAAAATCCGTCTGCTTGTTTTTCTTCCAATATCATAAAAATACAATGCACCTAGTGCCACACAGCACTACCTTGTAAAAATAGTCGTTTGTAAGTTCTAATTGACGATACAAACATAGGCTATTAATATTTATTTCTCAATTGAACCGCGAGTTTGTTGATGACCGAATCTTGCGATACGTACTCGAATTGATTCTCATCAATTATCAATTCTTCTCTTATCAATTCTTAACTACAAAACATCTGTGACCGCTACTTTGTGTACTGGTTTCTTCCTGACAAAGTTTTGAAGCAAAAACTTCCTTAGCGGCGTTGAGCACTTTTTTTTGGAATGGGTAAGAACGAAATGGGTGGGTCACATGATCGAAAATTCGTAAGACGGATGGAGAGTAAACAGCCGGCGCGGCGTATGAGAGGAAGCATCCCCTCTCTTTCTACGGCGCGGCGAAAGTATATACCTATGCCTGCTGTTTCGTTTAGAAGGCGCAGGGCGCTTCCAACAATATTCGTGTTGTCATGTTTGTGTACGATAGAGCAATAAATGAATATGTATTCTACCACAAAAATGATAGTACTTTCGTACTAATAATTAAAGCAATTCGTGCAGAATTATTCCCTAAACATTCCAAAATATCAAAAATGCACAACGTTAATATTCAAGTTTTCACTTCTGACGGCACTCCCGTATTGCAACCCTTCGTTTTTTTATTTGGAGTTGTCCTAAAATCTTAATTGATTATCATAGGTTAGTATTAAGTGCTTTATTATTTCTAGTGTCAATTACAATGTCTTTCTTCTACCTGTTATTGCTTTACTTTATTTTTCTTAAACAAATAATTATTATTATTTAATTGTTCTACACCTCTGTGGTCTAGCGTTCCAGCGTCAAACTTGACTTTTTAAGATCCCAGCAATAAAAAAAATAAAAAGATTAGGAGAAGAGAAGAAATTAAATTTTACTAAATTTAACTTATTAAACTTTAACTGTTTACCTTACTCATATTTGAGCAAAACCGAAAAACTTAAGCAATTAGAACAGTTGCTTAAATTAAAATTTTTATAAACTATCTAAAAAATAAAATTCGGGGTTTATATGTACATCGCCGACAACTGTTTTTTTTTTTAAAGACATTAAATTAGCAAACAAAAACATTTCGCATCAAAAACATTTGTGCCTACGAATATCCTACAAAGGATCCTAAATTCACCAAAATAATATAACCATTTACATTTTTGTAAATTCAAGGCTGAGGCTGGGTTGTTTCATCTCGTTTATTTAAGTTAAATAGTTTCGTCTTTGAAAATTACACGGGAAATTTAACATACGCCAAATTCAAAGTGAAGTTCTTATTAATGTCAAACAGTTCGTTATTATTTTGTTAGAAACTATGTAGTTTGATTGGCAAAAACACCGCGACTTCTTCTTAGAGTTTTCATCCACACTCTAGGAATTAATATCAGCTCATAACTAATTTCTGTCATCGTAAACGTACCTTAATAACGTTGCCCCAACGTTTGACCGTTTGACATGTCTGACACATGCATTACTAACTATCAGAAAATCTGTCTACTTTTTCTATTTAAAATCTTATAAAATAAAAGAAAAAAATTTCTCTTCTCCTCAATAAACATAAACTATAACACTGTGGCTCCTCGTCTATCAGTAGTAATCCACTAACTGCCATCACGAAAACTTCTTTAGCGTAAAAATCTACAAAAAAGTTTTGCTTAGTATATCACCATCCCAATTGTTGATATCATACTTCACTTGTCGAATTGTGTTTAACTATTACATATAAAAAGCTCTGAAAAAAACGCGATATGGGATATAACTTTCTATGAAACCATATACATACATATTGAAGTGGTATCAAACGTATAAATATTCAACCTCGATATTTGAAGTGACATCGCTCAAAGAAAGCTTTCTTAGTTTTTCTGGACCACCGTCATTTATTATATTCCTCAAACCATTTCGTGGGATTGTACCATTGGTATTTATTGTAATACAAATTCTGCAAAACACACCATAGCAAGAATTTTGTATTATTGTATTTTATATTTTATTTGTCTTTTCTAATTTGAGAAGTTAGCGAATAAACACAGAACAGCTCTACCGATGGTAAGAGATAAAGGTAGCCTATAGACAGTTGTTACAGGTCCTATCGCCAGGATGTTATGTGATAGGAATAGGTTGTACTATGGATCCCTACCCGAACATGTTGCTTCACAGCATTCTACTACAAAGTGGTTTTGATATAGCCTTTACTTTCACCAGCGCGTACCTCTTACGAGCTGCCTGATAGGGAGGCTGATGGTCTTTTCTACTCAGCAGACTCGGACGAACACGAAGAAAAATCATCTATCTTAATAATCTAATCACTACATTAACACAGAAATAAATTTATTACAAAACCCAGTCCCAGAGATACAAACATATATGTTTATCAACGAATATCTGTCCCTGTCAGTAATTGAACTTGAGCCTAATGTATGGTCATTTGTATTAGGCGTATACGCTAACCATTCAATTAATATACGTGAAACAACCGGCCCAGAATGACCTATCCGTTGACACTGCCACTTCATTAAAGATGTACATTTCAATCGACCATCTTGTGTTAGCCGTTCTGTTTCAATACTTAATGGCCGTTTTTTGAACCACCCACATATGAATCTAGTAGTAGATCCCAAGGAAGAATGTATGCCATTCAAAAATATTTATAACTAGCTTCCGCCCGCCACTCAGTCCGCGCAGGTGTCGGTCTTGGCGTGATAAAACCGAAAAATTAAGATTTATTTTTTTCTTCGTATATTTCCAGGATAAAAAGTATCCCATTTTGTGCCCTGGATAATAAAGTAAAATTATACCAAGTTTCTTCGAAATCGAACTGTTAGTTTTCACGTGATACCTGAACATACAGACAGACAGACAAATTTTTTTTAATCACATATTTGGCTTTGGTATCGATCCAGTAACAACCCCTGCTATTTATTTTTTCAATATTTTCAATGTACAGAATTGACCATTCTACAGATTTATTATATGTATAGACTAGTTTACGTCCACGTCTTCTCCCACGCGGAGCAAAATGTTGCACTCTTATAAATTGAGAATATAAATATTCTGTATTTCTTTTTGTATATTCAATTTTGTTGTATCATATCATAAATTGTAGGTTTCAAATCATTGAAACGCCACTATAATAGTTTGTATTATTAAAGTTTATCGTAGGTATGTAACGAAAAACATTAAATTTGGTTTGGATTTTTGTTTGTCGAAACGTGTCAAAATTGAATTAACTTTAGATTTTTCAGTGTTGAATTAATTAAATAGATAAAAACAGATAAAAACAAACAAAAACATTTAGACATAACCGCGTACGTATCTCCAATTCAAATATTTTTAATATAAAGTATAAAGTATCTTTACGCCCATATCCCCGAAGAGGTAGGCAGAGTCACAACCAGGGCACCCACGACTAGCCGAAGATACTAAGTCCCATAGTGTGATAGGTGGCACGCCTATCCACAACCGGGCACATTTCCAATCCCGACCAAAATTTTTTTTAAAATTAGAAAATTGGAAAAATCCAATTTTCTTCTTGTTGGCCGACCCGGGATTCGAAACCGAGATGCATACAGTCAAGTCCAACACCCGGACCGCTCGACCACAGAGGTGATGATATTTTTAACATGCTAGTTATAAGTTTAATGTTAGCCAACTATTTAAACCAGTTTAAAAATACAAGAGGTTTACTATTCTACTCTATATTGTTTTCTTCGATTGTTACTCTATTACTCGGCCAATTATTAAATGAGCGTGATGATTGTTTTGAAAAAGTAGGTCATAGTTTCCAACATACATTTTATGTTGATCCGACCAAAGAATTTTTAGTTATAGTCACCGTATTGAATACAACTCAAAACTATTAGTTTATTAAAAGTTATCAACATCCTAATGTTGATAACATTTAATATGTGCTACCATATCCAAATCATTAGCTTTAAAAAAAATCATATCGCGATTTTCTTACGTTACGTTCTTACGTAGGCGGCGTGATTTTCTTACCATTAAGAAGTCCCTATGCTAGTTTGCCTTTCATTATCATAAAAAAAAATCCTAACACGGTCAAACACTTATTTATTTAACACAAATGCATGTATTTTTGTGTTGGGGTACTTATTAATTATTATATGACATTTGTCTACTTAAATATTTGCATATAATAAAAAACAACCCTTTCATAATTTCATCTAATTGAATAATTTAGTTTTAGAAAACAATTATCTTCACGCCCATATCCCTAAGAGGTAGGCAAAGGCACCACCAGCGCACCTACGACTAGCCGAAGACACTAAGTACCACCATGTGATAAGTGTCAAGCCAATCGGGCAAAAATCCAACCCCAGGCAACGTCATTTCTATTGGAAAATTTATATGCACATTTCCTATTTTTTTTGTTTTCCAACCCGGGTTTGAACCCGGAACCTAAAAAAGTCAAGTCCGACGCCGTACCGCTAGACAACAGAGGAAACAATTTAGTCTTATTTTGCTTACAATCCAGTATATCCTAGCAGTTGAAGTATGCTAAAGATTCAGCTCAATCGAGTAAACTGCCATAAATTTCAGAAGCAAAGACCCACATCACTAATTATGCCTAGTACAGACTAACTGTTATTTCACGAAGAACTTTCGACCGCATTCGTTTGTTTGGCCTTCAAAAACCAACGAATATCCTCGTTTGCTTTTGGCTTACATGTTATAGTCTAAAAGCTGGCGGTGTCTTTATATTAGATGTTTGATATACACTTCGATCCGTACGAAACCTTTAACTTCATGAGATTGTAAAAATATTTACCTAATTGGCAGGTCAGTTGTTACGCTTAAAAGAAAAGAAAGTTTTGTTTTTTTACTTTACTAATAATTTCCATTACACTTCACTACATTTAAGGGAATATAATCCATAACCGTTCAACTGCTAATAATTTAATTAATTTTAAAACCATTTGAATTTACATATTTTACATTCACATAAATAGCATTGTTACTTTTTTACAGCATATTTACATATAAAATTAATAAAAACAATGCTTTAATCCATACAAATTGCTAGTACGTAAAGTCAAGCGATACGAAATTTGCCGGGTCGGATAATAATTTCAAACATAAATTATTTTTAAATTGAGAAAACTGACACTAAAATGTAACTTAATATTTTAGCATTTTCCAAAACCTTTTACAAGGTAATAGGCTACGTCTACTTATATTAGCTGTCACACACTTATTATGACAACAGCAGAGCAGCAGTCGTGTTTATTTTTGTTCCTGTATCTGGGTATAGTGTTTTATTGTTGGTTGGCTCTCATTATATTTCCGTTCTATCATTTTTAATAAAACAGCGAAGCCCAACGAAATCACTCACAGTTTTCCTTTTGCCGCCACTTGTTCTATCTGTACTCAGCATTATAATTTATGCGAAGTAACTGCAAAACAGTCAAAACACCGACCGACTTACATTAATTTTAATTAGTACATCATCAGGCTACAGGAAAAACTACACACTTATTGAAAGTAACTCGAAAACCAAAAGTCACATTTTGATGAAACGTTTATGGGACTTCTTTATTATATTTTTTATATGACAAAAGTCAACAAACAAGCACGCATATTCCATTATCATAAGCGACAATCGCAACATATAGACGACATAGATGTTATAGATGCGTTGCTGTCGGTTGTTAGGTCGGAGTGTTAGGCCCATTGTGCAAATTTACCTTTTTATTTTAACCTACCTTTACAAAAACGAATTATAAAAGTATATCATGTATTACCAGAGTAATCGTGTAACAAACTATACGTTAACCAAATCAATAACTCCCTTTTTTGCGAGTTGGTTAATAAGCTTTTATAATCAACCATCACGGTTTCCATATAACTTGCAATAGCCAAGAAACTGCACAAATTATATTAATTTTATTAATACTACTAAGCAATTCTTGATGCCCGTATCCTTAATGAGGTAGGCATAGATACAGCTTGTCACCCAAGATAAGCCAAAGGTACTTAGTTCCACAATATGATAGGTGGCGAACTTATCGCCAACCGGGTACATAGCCGATCCTCGCCAAGGCTGTTTTGTTAAGAAATTTAAGACACATTTACAGATAATATATATCTTACTTACTTTGTTCCCCGTGTTGGTGGTGTCCTTTGCAGAATAGACCATCTGCCTTTCTTGCCAGGCAGCTCGTAAAAAGCGAGCATAGGCTTATCATCACTAACACCGTGACATCTGACTAGGTGGCAGAGTTTCGCAGCGACTTTCCCGGATTGGTACCACCGCCTCACCTATTCCTTCCGCCATAACGTCATGACGTGTTCCGGTTCGGAGGGAAAGGTAGCCGGTAAACTTAATTTTGCTCGAGGCTTAACATCCTGACCTCAGGTTGGCAACGCACCATTACCATCTTTGGTGTCTCTAGGCGGCGTGAATTTCTTACCATCAGGAAATCCGTCTGCTTGTTTGCCTTCCTATAACATAAAAAATACTTATCCAGTTTCGGAAAACGTGGTTTTATTAGAAAATAGAAAAATTAAATTGAAATGGTCCGACCTGAAAATAGAATACGGGATCTCATGTAATAAATGGTCCGCTTAACCACAGAGAAAAAAATATTTTTAAATCGCATTAGCTGTCCCGGCGACCTTTGTTTCACCTGTTAAGTATGGGAAATAATAAAGTATTTTTTCCCATTTTCCTTGCAATTTTCCCGGTTTTTCTCTTTACAGCAACCTTCTCCAGATGATAACTAACACAATCATAAAATAATTAGCCAAATCGGTCCAGTCGTTCGGATGTTATGCGCTTACCAACATATTTAGCGATTCATTTTTATATTATACATTACTTTTCGAGTACTAGCAAAAACGTACGACTTCTAATAAAATTCAATGTCAGTTGACACATGGAAATCGATCGCGATTCTAATGCAATATTTTTTTAAAATGTAAATATTTTTTACTAGCCGTATGAATTTTATGACGTAACCATAACCGTTAGATAATCTGTTGTAGCTGTCAAACTATGGAGTATAGAACATCAGCGCCCGCGCTGCGGATGCGACGAGGAACCATGTTTATACACCCACACTAACACAAGTTACCGGTTTGTATGACGATAGCATCAATCGTAGTATAATGTAGTTGACCTTAAACTGCGCACCGCCTTGATAACAACCGGCAACAGCTCAGTCCATCTGACTTACTCGCGGAATAAATACGTTTTCAAAATGGCCGAAACCGAAACTACATACTGGGATGAATTCACCAGCCCCTTAAATTTAGTTTTAATGGCATTTATTGCCTATCTTGTGTATAAAATAATAAAGTCACATTTCGAAAGTGCAGCGCCAACGACACCGCCACCACCGCCTATGCCAAAGCTACGCAAAGACTTAACTGTTGCAGAATTAAAGAAGTACGACGGAACAAATGAAGAAGGAAGAGTACTGTTAGCTGTGAATGGAATTATATTTGATGTTACCAAAGGAAAGCGATTCTATGGGCCAGGTGAGTGTAATGATAAGAATATTCTAGAAGTACTAATTATTGCTAATAAAACATACTTGTGAACTGCGATCATCAGCAAACACAAATGCAATAGCTATTTTTGTATTTTTATAACCAAAAGAAAAAGACAACACTTTAGATCATAAAATTGTAAAAATGATTTTTATTGCTAATAAAATTATACGTATTACCATCATCAAATATTAATATTTATAAATACAGAATAATTGTACCTACCTATGCGAATCTTAATAATGAAACTGAGCTCGAAAAATGTGTAATTTTTTTGGCAAACTTAGAACAAAGGTTGATTAAGATTAGCCTTTTTTAATTAAACCCTAGCTATTATTCATTCCCCGACTTCGTCAGTGTAGAATAGTTAGGTCGAAGTTAGTTAACTTCAGCATATATTTAATACAAACTGTCATCCCCTATCATAACGCTTTTGGGAAATTATTTTGTAAATTGGAGCTTGAGTTTCTAAATATGCACATCATATTGATTTTCATAAAAAATGTTCCGGCGGTTTTGCCGTGAAAAATTAATAGATTCAGAGACGTATAGATTTTTCCGCGCGCTGGTCCCGGTCCGCTTAGTGGAATAGATCATCTGCCTCTCAATCAAGGCGGCAAGTGAAGAGTATAGGCTCAAATATAGGTCATTACCAACAAGATCACAGGTGGAAAAGTGCTGTGCAGCAACATACCCAGATAGGAATCAACCGCCTTACTCCTGCAGCCATAATGACTCTGCCATGCTCCGGCCTAGAAGGTAAGGTAGCCGTTAGACTTATACCTTAAGACAGCGACTCACCTGTAACATCTAGTGTCTATAGTCCACGGCTATATAAAAAAATAGTAGTTTCTCCGAATATATAGACAAATGGAACGGATAACCAGAATTAGGTAAAAAATTGCATGTATTAACCTACCTATCAAAGATGTTGCAAATCTTAGCCTAATTTCGTAATTATCTAAAATTCAACAAAGAATTTAGCGATAGGAAATGGTAACACCAAAATACCTACTTTGCGAATGATGTTTTTTTACTTTTTAAAATCTTACTGATGGTCGATGGACTTTACCACCAAACCTGAACTGTATATACCAGTATACCAGTGGAATAATATAGTCTAAATATAGTTGAGGTAAAAGTTGAAGTACAGTTTATAATATTATAACCTTTCCCTATAACGTTACATCATTATGTCTGATTTGGTTGTTAATGATGACTTGCAGAGTTTGCTTTTTGTTACATCAGCATAAAGCAGAATTTTAAATGTAGACACAACATGGATGTTTTTTAAACTTAGTTTTAGATTCAACAACAAGGTGAGCTAATTCCAATTATCCATTTTTTTAATTTTGTAAATACTTCATATTTACTTTAGAGTTTACTATTAAAAAAACCAATTAAAGTAAACTATCTTCACGTCAATATCCTCGAAGAGGTAGACAGAGGCAGAACCAGGGCACCCACAACTAGCCGAAGACATTAAGTCCCACAATGTGATAGGTGGCAAGGCTGTCGCCAACCGGGCATATACCTATATCCAATCCCGGGCAACGTTGTTTTTATTGAAATTTCAAATTTTCATTTTTTTTGTTGAATAAAACCTGGGACCTCATGAACTCAAGTCCAATACTCCAGTCCCACTAGACCACAGAGGCAATAAAATAAACAAAGAAACAAATTATAGGCAATTGTAAACATAATCAGTTTCTCGTTGTCCCAGTAAAGTTCTAAATGCTCGGCCGCCATGTCATATTTTTATCACAATCAGTGACATGGGATTTTTGTTTATGAATTCGGAGTAAGAGTGATAATTCAATCTCGTGTAAAATAATAAGACCTTGATATTGCATGCAATCTACCTCGTGTATAGATCTACTATAACTTTCAAATGCGTCATTATTTCTTCATTAAGCACCCATATAATCGCCCACCCATATAAATGTGCCTCAGATGCAATTGACTAAAAATACGATATTTCAGATTACCGCGCCAAATCTTTCATTTCCATACGCAGCAGCAATTTATAGCCAATTTCATTGTTTTTTATGATATTGGAAGGCGAACAAGTAGATGGATTTCCTGATCGAAAGAAATTTACGCCGCCTAAAGACACCAAAGGTGGTAATGGTGCATTGCCAACCTGAGGTCGAGATGTTAGGCCTCGAGCAAAAGTAAGTGTATCTACACCTTACCCTCCGAAATGGAACACGTCAACGACCAGTACTGAGGTTATGGCGGCAGAAATAGGTAAGAAGGTGGTGCTAATGTGGGCGAGTCGCTGCGAAACTCTACCACCTAGTCAGATGTCTCGGTGCTATTCTTGCCTTTTACGAGCTGCCTAGTAGGAAGGCGAATGGTCTATTCTGCAAAAGAGCCTGAACCAACATGGGGAAAATGTTCCGAAATTCGTAATTTTTCCAGTGAAACCTCTAAAAAAATTACAATAAACATGGAGAAATATTCTCCACTTTTAGATAATCAAATCTAAAAGTGGAGGATGTTTCTGTTTCTATGCTAGTCCTTTTGTAAATGCTAAGAGCAGATGCTATCCTTTATGTTACCCTACTATTTACACAGTTTCTCAACCAATTCCAAACTGAAAAAATTGAAATAAACATCAATGTGCTTAAGACAAATGTTAAAATTCTAAGTCAGTAGACACATTGTAACAAAATAATGTATTGTAATATAATTCTTGACGTCATTGGATTATACTTTATTTATTTAAAAATACGCGACGAATGCTATCTTAATGTAGTTTTTGAACGTACATGCTAACATTTACAAATCCGTCAACGTCAGTATATAAGATTATGTTAAAATTGTAAAAATAATCATTGCAAATATATTCTTAGATACAAGACTACAAAAAAGTTTTACCAAAACAGTGAAAAGAGCACATAATGTTCATGTTATCATGACCGAAATATTGTAGTTATTCCCGGATAAAAAAACATGCACATTTTTTTTCTTTTCTCCTTACTGTTATTATTAATATTTTAATCTTATGTTATAGTTTTTGTATGTTTAATCTCTTTACCTACTGAACGTATGTTTATATAATCTCCTCAGACAAAAAGGTTGTCTGGTAGAGATCGCTTTGTTTGGTGATAAGACCGCATTTTGTGTACTATAAAATGTATACTATACTTAAATATAAACTATAACAATATGCTCTTGTTAATACTTAATTGTACCATTTTGTAGTAAATTTGCATAATAGAGAGTTCATTCATTCAATGACACTTGTTGCTTATTAGTGTCGGCTGTTTTTAAACTCTACACCCACGGGACAACTACGCACCTCTCGTCTATAGGCTTATGCTGTTTTTTACCACCAGGAAAATTTTGTGCATATTCAATGTGCCATCACGTTAGAAATATGTTATTGTAAACCTAGTTGATCCATGCGACTTCACCTTTCTTTGTTGGAAGAAGGTGACGTTATATTAAATGAAAGCAAGAAAAAACCAGTTGTGATATTAAACGCAGACCCATCCCATACATGACCATAACCTATATTACTTAATTGCCTCTGTGAGCCAGTGGTCTGCGTTGGCATTGATCCTCGATTCCGATTCTCGATCCCCGGATTATTGATTCCCTTTAAAGCAACTGAAGATTTGTTTTTTTTTTTCAATTCTCTAACTAAAAGTACTTGTTGAAGTAGCTTTAGCTAATCGTGGATGTCGTCGTTATACCTATCTCATACCGATTCCTGATCCCCGGATTGTTGATTCCCGATAGAGAAACTCGAAATTTGTGTTTTCCATGCTTTTATAAAATTACTTGGAAAATCAGCTTTAGCTAATCGTGGATATCCTCGTTATACCTCTATCTATCTCTTCGGGGAGACAGTCTCAAAGATGCTTACAGTACTACTATTTAAATTATGCATTTTGGCTTCATACTTTTTACACTTTATACTTTATTTTTAAATTGGCTGACCTAATCTAAATTTAAGCGAATTTAATTATGTGTAGTAACGACTATGTTCCAAATACATTCGGATTTCCGAACTTGATGAATGTAGCCGAAACGCAAATTTCAAAACTACTACTGTGCTTACTTTTTGCACTTCATCATGAACAGCAATTACGGCCATTCAGTCTCACTTTACTGTTTCGAAGGCAATGTTTCATTTTACAAATAACGATTGACTGAAAAAGACCTTGGCAACAATTATAACGTTATCAAGGAAACTAAATGGAAAACCAGTTTAGGAGTACAACCAATGTTTTATGAAACAAAATGGTAGTAGCATAATAATTGTTAAATTTTTACAGCAATTAATTTTAACCAAACCCAAGAAGGAAGTTATCAATTTGTCTGTACATTTTCATTTTTTGTATGTTTTTTACAAGATTAAAAGGCCAACAAGGGAGGAATTTTGATGTTTGATATGAGATAATTTGTAAGTAGTTGCCACATACTCGTATTTAGCCCAAGATCGGATTCTCACTTTTTTCGTTGTATTTATCGCCTCTGTGGTCTAGCGGTTCAGTGATTGGACTTGACTGCATGAGGTCCCGGGTTCGAATCCCGGGTCGGGCAACGACAAGAAAACTGAGTTTTTCCAATTTTCTAATAAAAAACAATGTTGCTCGGGATAGGATATGTGCCCGATTGGCGATAGGATTGCCACCTATCACTTTGTGGGACTTAGTATCTTCGGCTATTCGTGGGTGCCCTGGTTGTGCCTCTGCCTACCTCTTCGGGGATATGGGCGTGAAGATACTTTCGTTGTATTTAACAATGTATATTTTTTTAGGTTTAGTGAGTTTAAATTAAAAATAACTGACTGGTGCCCGCGGCATTATCCACGTTGTTAATGGTCCCACAGGAACATTTTTCGTGATAACAATTATCCTCAGTGTCAATCCAAGTTACCCTCTAGGTCTAGGGCAATTTTTATGAAAATCTGTTGAGCACTTTTTGCGTGAAGGAGTAACAAACAAACGTACAAATTTTCGCATTTATAATACTTGCTTGATTTCTTAGTTGCATTTTGTAAATCAGTGCGTTTTCTGTACGTTAGTGCTATTACAAATTCGATGCCGATATATACTGTGACTATAATAATAATATAAGATAAGAGAGTTGGTTTTATGATAACGTCACTTGATCTAAATTTTGGTAATAGTTTACTAGTTGCTGTCCTTGGTTTCGCCAGCGTATTCAAGTTTTTTTTTATCAGGACAAAAACTTTGAAAGTGGACCAAATTTTAAAAAGTTAGGCAGTTTGGTCAAACCCAATTCATTCAAAGTTCAAACATACATCGTTACACAATATTTTGATATATTTATACAAGTGTTGCCTAGTCAAACAACGTTCAATGAATAATTTATTGTATTTTTACTTTTTTTTGAGCTAAATTCCATAAAAGTTTCTTTGACTTACAACAAACAATTTAGACGCCTGATTTATTAAACACTGTGTATAATTGGTATCCAAAGTATAATTTTATACTCCCAAATAACAAAAGTCGATATAAAAGACCCATTCGCATAATATTTTCGATTTTAGTTCCAGCCAACGTCAATAGTGCCACAATAATGAAGACATACTATTGTACCTTTTGTTCTTACTTTTCTTAGAAATTTCCTTGAGCTAAGAAAACAAGGTTCGCTTGGTTGATACCTTGTAAAGTAACTTGAAAACTATTTTTTCATGTCTTATATAAACTGTTAAAAATATATTCACGCCTGTCTCCCTGAAATTGTAGGCAGAGACAACACAGGTAGGCATGACTTGCCGAAGGTCTACAATCTACAATCTGAGAGGTGCCAAACCTATTGTTAACATGCAGCACATTTCTAATTCCGGTCAAAGTTATTGTAATAAAAAGTTAAAAAAAATTCGTTTCATCCGACTCGGGGATTGAACCCGGGACCGCATGAACTCAAGACCAACACAGGACCACAAAGGCGATACAAATGTTGAGATTATGTTTTACGAATAAAACATGAAACATTCGTCCCAAGCCAAAGTCTTAAGTACATTTTATTATATGATGGTAAAATTATGTATTGATAGCCACAAACAAGCATAGGGTTCTCGCGGTAGCCTTAGATATTAAAGATGTTATAGGTGTGTCGCTGTCACGTCGTAAGGGTGACCTCAAGGGAAAAATCACAGACTACCCTACCCTCCAGATCGGATTGTCATTAATTCGGCAGGAATGGATAAGGTGGTGTATATCCACCCGAACAAATTACACAGACCTCTACAACCAGTAATGTTGTTGGTGATGACCCTTTTGAGTATGGTCCTTCTTCCTAGGTACAAGGTTGGAAGGCAAATAGTTTATTCTACATAGGGGACCTGGATTTACATTAGGGTTACCTATAATTAAGCTAACAATTGGTACAGCATCCCAAGCGGATACACATTAAACTTGCTTTGTAATGACCGTTAAAGTGAAAGGGCCTTTCTAAGAACGGTCAAGAGTTATAGGGAGTAAGATTTGATTTGTTTTTCTTTGACATCATGATTAAAAGTCCGGTGAAGTTGTAAAAACATATTGGCCATTAAAAAAGACTAGGTATTAGAATTATGCGACCATTCTACCAGTTCGTTACCGTCGTAATCGTGTGGTAGAGTCACCATAACTTAATTGTTTAAAAAAAAACACTCGACCGCCTCGTTGGTCGAGTGGCTAGCGTACTCGCCTAACTACATCGACCAACCGCGAGGCTCGGGTTCGATTCCCGACGGGGGCAGGCATTTGTGTGATGAACATTTAGATGTCTGCATTTCTGGGTCTGGGTGTTTATTAAATTTATTCTGGTATCTATTTAAGTATTTATATGTAATAGTATCGTTGACTAACACCCATAACACAAGCATATAATTTGCTTACTTTGGGGTTAGATTCAATTTGTGTGATTTGTCCAGGGATATTTATTTATTATTTATTATTATTGTTTGTTATAGTTTTTTTTTTGTATTTTTCGGATTTGGGGTGTAACACTTACTTAAACTACTAATCACTACATAGTATAAGCCTAGCTGCACCAAATTTTTAAGGGACCAATTCGAAACTAATCCGCATTAAACAAAAAAAAAGAATTACCTAAATCGGTCCAGAAACCACGGAGAAATCGGCGTACATATATAAAAAAAATATACCGGCCGAATTGAGAGCCTCCTCTTTTTTTCGAACTCGGTTAATAAAACAAAGCCGCTTCCTCTGTCCCTATGTCCCTTTGTATGCTTAAATATTTAAAACTACGCAACGGATTTTGATGCGGTTTTTTTTAATAGATAAAGTTATTGAAGAGGAAGGTTCACATGCATATTTTGTACCCGTGCGAGGCCAGGACGGTCGCCAGTATTGTATAAGGTAATACTTTGCAAAAAGCCCTAGCTTTAGTTAGTAAATGCATCATTAAAATCTTTAGTGTTAAGAGGCAATGTATATTCTGACGCTGTATTAGGAAACATCTGCTTGTTTTCTGCCAAACCTATAAAAAGTTGTTATTACACATGTTTACATAACTTCAATACCTCGTAAAATAAACCTGATAACGATTTTGTTTCTTTAAGAGACGTTTTTCGCTTCATTTTAAATCAAAACCACGAGTTGTAACAAAACGTCTATAGTATTTTTGTGTTTCACATAGTTCGTGAAATCGTAGTAGTTACCATAGTGTTGTGAAAATGAGAAAGGGCATGCTCCTTTGGCTTAGTCATGTGAAAAAAATCGCAGATAAAAGACAGTGCGATAAAGTGTTGATCTGGAAATAAATAAAAAGAGTTGTTAATTTGGTTCAGTCATGTAGAAAGAATGGTAGATGAAAGACTGACAAAACATGTGGATGAATGACATAGGTACCAGGATAGATCAAAGTTGATATTCCATGAAGAAATCGCTCAGTTTTTATCCGAGGGTGGTGTTAAAAGAACACATGTGTTCGGAGACACATACATGTGTTTGTTTGAAAAGAGCAATTAGTATGGAGGAAGTTAGGTTCGTTCAAGCATGAGACTTGGGACTTAATAGCCTCTGCCTAACCTGCAAGGACGTCGACGAGAAGATATGCATGTGTTTAAGTTTTTACTTTAATATGTTTCAGTCTAGGGATTGTAACTTTTTTATGTGATTGCACACAAGCAGAAAGATTTTCTAATAGCTGATAATGACATGTTTTTCTTTAATATTACAACAAATAAGCACATGGTCTATTGATGGTAGGAACCAACCGTGACCTGCAGATACCATAGATGTTACAGGTATACACGCTGTCCTGTACCTGAGATGTTAGACCTATTGATCAATTCTACCGGCTACCCTATTCTTCCGGACTAGAACAAAACAGTGTCATTATGGGGACAGAAATAGATAAGGCAAGCGGCTGCAAATCACTCTACCACCAATAATCTTGTTTGTAAGTTGTTTCATACCGAAGGCTAATTACCATAGGCTAAATATGATTGGCTGATTGCTAAGGTTATTGGTCCATCCAGACCAGAACACACCAGAGGTGAGCAGTGACGCTTCTGTGGCAGGAAAAGGTTAGACGACGATACTAACGACTTGCCAAAAACCTTTACCACTTTTTTTATGATATTGGAAGGCAACAAGCAGATGGATTTCCTGATGGTAAGAAATTTTCGCCGCCTAGAGTTACCAAAGGTGGTAGTGGTGCGTTGCCAACCTGAGGCCGGGATGTTACGCCTTGAGCAAAAGTAAGTTTACCGACTACCTTAAAACGGAAGCGGAACACGTCATGACGTTATGGCAGCAGGAATAGGTAAGGCGGTGGAAACCGTATTCTAATATCTTAGGTATTTTCACTTCGTATTTCCGACGAAGTAGGCAAGATGTAGGTAATAGTCATGCATTGTGAGATAGATGACAAAGGTACCGCGAACCAGTCACTTATCCAGTCCCGTAATCCCAATATGTACCTACTATTGTTAATATGAGGCTGCAACTAGTTTATAATTATACAACAAGGGATAATCACCGGAAATTGCAAGGACTAAGGGCTGCCAAATCCACACACTAAAATTAACCTTACACCTACTTATATGGTGCAATAGTATGTATGTTTATATATAAATTCCGTTTTAACATCAAAATGACTGAATCATTATTAATCACAGAAATAGGCCAGATCTTGAAGTACTATAGCTTACTTTTTAGCCTGATAATAACAAAGCGTTCCCATCAGAGGGCTAAATAACTTAAAAACTCGAGCAAAAGAGTGAGTAACATCCTGAAGACAACATAATATTCTAGTCAATATACGATCTATTACCGATATTTCATTGAAACATTTCACGTATTCTTATTACCATTATTCGGAACATTTTTGTTTTATATGGCTGGGATATTTCAAAGTCTTGGTTAAAGTCAATTAGTTTGATAATTTTGACGTTTACACAAAGTGTTTAATACAAGACATATTAAATCGCCATATAGTATAGTAATACATTTATAACGTTTATGGTGCCCCAATTACATTAAAAAAAATAATGATAGTAAATGTTAACACTTTAAGTGTTAACATTTACAATCATTACAAATACATACTGTTGTGTCTTTTACACGAACGTATAATTGCTCTGTCTTGTCGTAAAATAATACGAGCAAGCATGCGTCTCTTCTAAATCACTAGAGTTACCACAAAGTTAAGTGCTAAATTTCTTTAATAAACGATAACCAGCGCATCAATCTCTTGTTAACGTAATATTTGATTAATATCAAGTCTGACAAAACGGTGCTTAAACTCGTTTTTCTTAAAAAGTAACGTAACGTTTACACATGTGGTGTAACTGTTCCAATGTCTAGTTAAATAAATTTGCTAGTTATTTCATTGATCATAGATAAAGGGCTCGCTGAATTAGAAATATTGATATCAAATATATTCGTAGGTACATACGACTAAATATGAAGAATATATTTTCATATTTTATTACGAATTCCTGAAGTAATGACTTGTGAATGTCATAAAAAATGTTAGAGGAAAACTTGTATTTTAATAGTTATCGAAAAGCAATCATAGGTTAGGCTTTACGAAAAACGCCACCGACCAATTACAAGACTCAGCATCGATTCCCGACGGGGCATGCATTTACGTGACGAATATCTGAATTGAAATACTTAGTAAATTTATTCTGATATTTATTTAACACGCTAGCGAAGTCACGAGTGTTTAATAAAACTAAGAAGAGATAATATTTCTTTATTATTTTGTTTTTAAACCTTTGACACTTGCGATAACTAAGTAAGTATCTACATAGTTTTGTCTCCTTCAATGTTTTTACCAACATCGATAAAAAAATGTCTAGTATAGAATATTTCATAGCAGGTAAGAGGAGAAGAGAGTTTAGAGTGCTATGTACCATGATAATGTACCATTATTGCATTTCGATTTAGACAGAAGGGTAGCCAGTAGACTTGGATTTTTTATCCTATCACCTCGTAGAGCCACGCTTCTATAATAATATGTAAGGTGTCTATAGAATGGTCTCTCATCACCATGTGAGCTGTGAGCTGTTTACTGGCTTATCGCATTATTAAAATTGATTAACTGGTCGTGAAAAGTACTCAGTGTATGCGTGTTTATCATGTCGGTAAATAATCTTACTATTAGGTATGGCTAACCCTCAGTCAAAAAAAGTTTACCGCAACTGTTATAATTATAATATGTATCCTCACTCCTATATCCCCGAAGAGATAGGCAGAGGCATAACCAGGACATCCACGACTAGTCGAAGACACTAAGTCCCACAATGTAATATGTGGCAAGCCTACCGTCAACCGGGCACATATCCACTCCCGAGCAGCACTTTTTAGAAAATTGGAAAAACCAAATTTTCTTTTTGTTCCCTGAGCCGGGAATCGAACACTGGACCTTACGCAAGTCTTCAATACCTGGACCGCTACACCACTTAAAACTGTTGTCGCCTCTGTAGCTGGTCCGGGCCGAGGTCTCGGGCTCGATTCACTGGTCTGGCAAACGAAAGAGAAAGTCTTTACTTAATTTTCCAATAAACGTTGCTCAGTATTGGATATGTGCCCGGGTGTCGATAGCCTTGCCATCTATTGTAGGACTTAGTGTCTTCGACTATTTGTGGGTGCATGATATTTTTTTCATTATTTGAACTAAAACGTAAGTAATACCAACTAAAAAAAGGTTAACAAAGGTACACGAGGACACCCACGACTTGCAAAATAGTTTTAATAGTTTTAGTCCTAGAATATAATAGGTGGCAAACCTATCATCAACGTATTGATAATTTATTGATAACATATTATTTATTGATATAACCTCTGTGGCCTAGCGGATCAGGTGTTGGACTTAAGGTCCGGGTTCGAATCTCGAGTCGGGCAACAGAAAGTAGATTTGGTTTTTCCAATTTTCTAATTAAAAAATATGTTGCTCGGGATTGGATTTGTGCCCGGTTGGCGATAGGCTTGCCACCTATCACATTGTGGGACTGAGTGTCTTCTACTTTTTTCTATCTATATTTTAAGACATGTAATTTTAAGGTTATGAGAAAAGTCGTCTACAATAATAATTGGTACTCAAGGATGTTTCATTCTTAAAATATTTTTGAAATTCTTGTAAATTGCAGATGCACATAATTTGAAAAGCTTTCTCTTTTTGAATGTCTAAGATGTTCTTACCGCAGTGCTGTTGTAATTGAGATTTTAAAGAAACTCTATATTTCCTTAGATTCTTATTATTTTCCCCGTGTTGGTCCGGGCTCCTTTGTAGAATAGGTCATCTGCCTTTCTGTCAGGCACCTCGTAAAAACGCGGGTGCTGGCTTCCCGTCACTAACACCGTGACATCCTACTAGGTGGTAGAATTTCGCAGCAACTCGCCCGGATTGGTTTCACCACCTTACCTATTACCTATTCAGTGCTTGCCGTTGATGTGTTTCGGTTCGGAGGGTAAGGTATCCGGTAAACTTAATTATGCCAAAGGCCTAACATCCCGGTCTCAGATTGGCAACGCACCATTACCACCTTTGGTGTCACTATGCGGCGTGAATTTCTTACAATCTGGAAATTCATCTGCTTGCTGTTATCATAAAAAAAGATGAAAACGGTCTTTAATAATTTTCTAACTGTTTATAATAGATTGTTACTTCGATAATCAGTTTTGGTCAATATCAACATCATTTTCAAATTTCCGTCCCACATTAGAGTCCTTTGGTCGTTGATTTTTGACTTAAAAAAATACTTAAACTTGTACTTAAACTCGGGTCTTTCTTTGAAATTTTATCAACGTGGTAGTGTACGGTAGAAAGTGTTTAATTTATTTACATTTTAAACTTGTTTATAGTTCATAATCCAAATTGTAATAAATATAAAATTATTTTTTGTATGAATAATAAAACATTTTGTACATAATTAAATAATTATTTTTTAAATATATTAAAATATTCGCACTCCACAATGTGGTAGAATATGTTGGAACGCTTAAATAATTTTGTAACAACTTCAACATGCATATTCCGCAAATAAATATATTTTACTTTCTTTAAAAATGATGCAGGCATTTAGCCCTACAAACTTATTAGATGTAATATAGACTTTCAATTGTAAAACATTAGTATGAGTATTGAAAGTCTATCAAATTGGCAAAAAAACACGGGCCAAGAGCATGCAAAGGCACTCTTGGTAGTGTTTAACGCCAAATTTTCTTCGATTGCTATCAGTATGCATCGGAAAGAGCTCAGGATCTTGGTTCGAGCAATAACAGGTCACTGAGGGCTAAACAAACACCTTAGCAGGATGAGCCTTACAGAGATATCTGACAGAGACTGCAAGGCTTGCCTTGAAGCAGAAGAGACGGCAATGTCCTCTGCGACTGTCCTGCGTTCATTCAGGCTAGAAGTAAGCATCTGGGGGGCCCCTTAACAAATTCCCAAGATCTTAAGCTGATCAATCCAAAGAGCATTATACATAGAGTTCTTAGAAACTGTCGGCCTTACGGTATTGATCTAAGCTTAAAGAGTAAGAGTTGTGATCAGAATAGATCTAGTAAAGTCGCAGTGATCCTCGGGGTAGGTCTTACACGAACTCTTAATAATAATAATAAATGTGTATTTATATTCTTAGTGATCTGTCTAGAACCACTATCAGACTTTTCCGACATGAATTTGCGTTTTCATTTTTAAAACGTCCCTGTAACTTTTACCATTTTTAAAAAAGGCTCCCTACATTTTAAGTAAGCAGATACCTACAAGATACACTAAACCTGTCTTCGATAACTTAAATGTTAATTAAAAACAACCTAATGTTTCACTATCGGACTATTTCCCTGTTGAATACTCAAAAAGAAACGTTTATTATAATATTTCAAAGGTGAATACCTAAAGAGTCACTTATATAATTTTATGCTATTTTTTTCTGAAGACTGATACTAAAATACACGTCGTCTATTGTGGTGATGGTGTATTGCTACGGTTACATATATACATACATAAATACATACAGCATTCTACGTTCATTCAATTAGGCGAAAAGATATTTGTACTTATGCATCTCGGTTTTGGTATGCTATCCATATTCATTACAATTTTTATAGAATCAAGCCGATGTTGCAGGCTATTAATGCCACACGCAAATGATACCCGAGAGATTTGGTGGTGGAATATCGACATAGGTCCCCTAGGTAAAATTATACTCGTATTTATTTTATCGACCTTTCTTCTGTCACTCTTTTCACATGAGATAAGAGTATGCCCTTTTAATTTTTACACCAATACTTCCTTTCAAACCCACTTTCAAATACCGCAGTTTACAAAATATGACAACAGCAGAACTTTAACAAACATAAGGATTGATAATTCGTTACGTTTGTTGGAGAATCGTTAATATTGCTCAAGCGCATTGTTCGAATAGTATTTAGGGCGTCCTTACGACCTTTTGCCCTTCGCATTCTAATAAATATCTTATGCCATTATTATTTCAATATAGCAGTATGAGTACAGCTGCATACAGCAGTATGAATTAAACTAAATCATTATGACCATGCAATAAGTATTTTTTGGGGTTGTCAGTGACAGTGATATTAAAATTATATTAAATTAACCTCAGTAATTATAATGTCTTTACTTTAAAATATTAGCTAACTAGCTGTTACCCGCGGCTTCGCCCGCGTAGTCTACTAATTTGATATTTAGCTCTACAACACTGCTCGTTAAAATTTTAAGATAAAATGTTGCCTATATCACTATCTAAAGTTTCATCTATTTTTTTGTAAACATTAAAATCAATTTAGCAATTTTGCCGTAAAAACTGAACATACACTTTCTCTTTTCTAATTTGACCTCAGATAAATATTAGGAATACGTTATTGTGTTTACAGTTTTATCTGCACTGTTAAATTAAACTGTATAGCAAGTTATGGAAACCTCTAACAGATTTTTTTTTGAAATTTAAGAAATATACCTATCGTCTCTGAGGTCTAACCGTCCGTCTTCGGAATTACTTCTTGAGATCTTGGGTTCTATTTTCGGTCCGGGCAACAAAAAAAAAACAAATGAAATTTACTGTTTACTTTTAAAGGTTTTTCTTACTTTACGCAAAGGGGTTTACTGGTTTAAGCGTGAAAGCGTAACAGACAGACGACAGAGTTACTTTCGCATTTATATTATTAGTAGGGAAGTCGGGATTTTTAACCAATTTTGCTACTATGTATATCATCATTTCTTTGTGTGTTTTTCTTTAATGATAAACTGATGTACGTGGTTCATTGTTATGGACTTATGGTAAAAATTACTGTTAAATATTTTTCCTAAGCAAATTGTGCCACCCCCGTTCACCCTCATAGGAGTTGATTTTCAAAAAACGCTTAGATATGTATCTCATAATTTGTATTGCAGAGCATTATTTCAGTGTCACGCAAAATA
>NJDD01000519.1:113216-153525 GCA_002245505.1 Calephelis nemesis
ACCCCCGTGTTAGTCCGGGCTCCTTTGTAGAATAGACCATCTGCCTTCCTGCCAGGCAGCTCGTAAAAGGCGAGCATAGGCCATCGTATCATCGTACCATATCGTCACTAACGCCGTGACATTCTACTAGGTAGTAAAGTTTTGCAGCGACTCTTCCGGACTGGTACCACCGCTTTACCTATTCCTGCCACCATAATGCTTGCCGTCGACGTAGCCGGTAACTGGTAGAGGGTTGTCGGTAAGCTTACTTTTGCTCAAAGCCTAACATCCTGGCCTCAGGTTGGCAACGCACCATTATCAGTTTTGGTGTCTCTAGGCGACGTGAATTTCTTACCATCAGGAAATTCTCCTGTTTGTTTGCCTTCCATTATCATAAAAAAAAATCGTCATATGTTTCTAGACGACGTGAATTTTTAAAGGAAACAGGTGTATTTAACTTGCCTTCTTAAAAGGTCCTAATATCTACAATTTTTTTTTTCAGAAAAATATGACATCGTAGGCAAACTCCTTAAGCCAGGAGAAACACCAAGCAAGTACGACGACGACGAGACAGAAGACAAGAAGTCGCAGTAGACTGTGGGGGTGATGTGTGTTATTTACTTGGGTTATGTTATTATTGTTCGTGTTAAATGGTAAGGTAATAAAGATTTTTAATTATTAAAAAGTTTTTTCTTTTCTTTTTTGTGCTCATCCGACTTCTCTCTATGCTTACCTCTATTTGGGGGGGGGGTGATGATCGCGAGTGTACTAATCTACAAATTGAGTCGACTAATTTCATGATGACAATCTTTTTCCGAAAATAATTTTTCACAAAAACTTGAAGTTAGAATCAAATAAGACACTCTCCCGTAATTGTTACTGTGATTATTTCAATGAATTTCTAATTATTCTTAATTATTAATGATCCTGACAAACCTGTCTGACTTCCATCCCATTCATTATACTTTTCATACAAACATGCTGGTTTCGGAAACTCTTGACAACACCCTCGCATAATATCCGAGCGATCCGATCGTGGAATATCAACCTTGGTCTCCCCGGGTACACATCCATCCACATTTACATTGTATGCCTACTTTGTGAATCTTTGATCTGTCATTCATTCCACACGACTGAACCAGCGGAGCATGCTCTTTCTCGTTTTGATACCAACACTTTCTTTCAATCCTAGTGTTTCTTGGATGTTACGAATGCAGTCAGCGAGCGTTACGCCACAGTTTTTCCGTAGCACGCTCATTTTGACCGCATTTATCCTACTTTCATGCTTTTTCTGACATATACAACTTTCGCTTCCATACAACAACGCTGAGATAAGCACAGAATTATGCAAAGCGAGTTTAGCTTTTAGACTCAAAACCTCGCTTTCCCTCTCACATTACCTGCACACACTCTCCTCTCTATCCGCGGTGTACCTTCCATCCCTGCTGAAAGCACGACCTATATATACAATATCATTCACTTGCAGTTCTACTACGTTAGTACGAGAATTATTTATTTTTTACTGATATATGGTGGGCAAAGGCCGCTAGTCCTGAAGTGTAGGACAAGTAAAAGTAGGACTGGAGTCTAAACTAGCATCAGTTTAGACTCCAGTCTATCCTTTACTTTTTTAATAATTTAATTAAACTAAGAAGTATTTTGTTGTTTTTTGGTTTTTTGTGTGATGCAGATAAATATATTACTAAAATTTTATAAATGTAAGATATTTTGACATAATATACAGTATTTAAAAAAATCTTTTCAAATCGTTGTATCTCAAAGCTGACATGTAGTTTCTTAATGTCATACATCCACATCAGGATATTAAACAAACACATTTGTCAAACAGAAGATATCTTGCCTTGCTTGTAGATGGGTAAAAAGTGCATGGATATCTTCATTTATTAACATATTTTTAAATAAAAAGCCTTATTGAATGCGAAACACTATACTCCCTAATATGATTAAATATCCACTAGCGGTTATTGTACTGTCAATCAACTACATATTTGCGGTTGTATTTTCTGAAACGGATAAAATAAAATACAGAATAATAAATTAATTTGTATTAATATTGGCTGATCATTCGCGTTATATTTTAAAAGCAATATTTATCGACAAATCGCCTTTGAAAATTCTGTTTTAGTAGTTTTTACGAAACGAATGGATGCCAGAGCCCTTACCATGAGTTTACGGCTTGTCAAGTTTACTATATTTGCTACCGTCTCTGTAAATTACGCAGTTTATAAGTTTATAAACTATAAGTTTTGCCTAACTTAAAAAAAGAACATGCTATGACCAAAATGTTACATTTATTGCTTTTCAAAATAAATGGTGCGTTGCCAACCTGAGGATGTTAGGCCTCAAGCGAAAGTAAGTTTATCGGCTACCTTATCCTCCGAAACGGTATACGTCAACGGCAAGTGCTGACGTTATGGCGGTAGGAATAGATATGGCAGTGATAACAATTCGTGCGAGTCGTTGCGAAACTTTACCACCTAGTCAGATGTCACGGTGTAAGTGACTGTAAGCCTAAGCTCGCCTTTACGAGCTGCTTGGCAGGAAGGCAGATGGTCTATTCTGCAAAGGAGCCCGGACTAAATATATTTTCCTCCCGTGAAAAATACATTTTCGTTTATGTTGATGACATCATTAGAGTAACGTAAATGTCAATTTCGTTTGTATTAATGACGTCATCAACGATTATGTATTATAATGTAAGTATAACTTAAAACTACTAGAGATGTTTTTTTATGTTATAGGAAGGCAAACAAGCAGACGGATTTCCTATTGGTAAAAAATTCACGCCGCCTAGAGACACCAAAGGTGGTAATGGTGCGTTGCCAACCTGAGGTCGGGATATTAGGCCTCGGGCTAAGTAAGTTTACCGGCTACCTTACCCTCCGAACCGGAACACGTCATGACGTTATGGCAGCAGAAATAGGTAAGGCGGTGATACCAATCCGGGAGAGTCGCTGCCAAACTCTACCACCAAGCCGGATGTCATGCTCGCCTTTTACGAGCTGCCTGGCAAGGAAGGCAGATGGTCTATTCTACAAAGGAGCCCGGACCAACACAACAGAACCATAACAGAAGCTACCTTTCGAAAACATAATTATTAAACGCGACGTAGTAGTTAGTAATGAAATACTTGAAGTAGGTTTTTTTGCAATTGCACTGCGTGCTTTATTCTGTACAACGGAAAGTTTTGCAGCCCCTATTATTTATGTTGTAGAATGTTCTTGAAAAATAAAAAAAGAATGCGACCACATAGATGAGAAATGCGAAAATTTGTGTGTGTGTGTCTTGTAGTTCCACTCGGACAAAAGATATTTATATATAACTCGGATATTTACATATCTTCTTACACACAGCCTCTGTGGTCTAGCGGTCCAGGTGTTAGACTTAACTGCATGAGGTCCCGGGTTCGATTCCCAGGTTGGGCAACAAAAGGAAAATTTGTTTTTTCAATTTTCTTATAAAAAAATATTGCACGGTATTGGATAAGTGCTCGGTTGGCATTAGGCTTGCCACCTATCACATTAAGCCTACCTCTTTGGGGGTATAGGCGTGAAGATACTATTTTTTTCTTTTACAGACTCGTAAAATTTATCATAACACCCCTGCTTCCGGTCAGATAATAATTAAAAATAAACATAGGTGAACACAACAAATGCTTAAGATATTTTTGATATTTTCCATCGTCGGCGCTTGATAAAACTTAGGTTTGTTTAAGTTTTAGGCCCGATGATGCTGTATAAGCGAAACTTTTAGGCTATTGACAAAATATTAAATTATAAGTTATACGTAAAACAGTACAAGTGTGTCTTTGTTTAAACATATGAATATTTGGAAGTTTTAAGCGCCGACGATGGAAAATATCAAATATATTAGAACAGTATGTACGACTGATCTCATCGTCTTATTTAAGAAAGTTAAACTGAAATTTTAGTAGTTTAAGTTTTAGCCCGTATAAGAACCGGTAGGCTATTTACAAAACATTTAATTTTGTTTAAAAGTATTTCTTTGTTTAAAATATGAAATGCTAAAGATACTTACTATTACTATTCAGTCTAACTTGGTAGTAGTACGATTCACTTCATATTCGTTGGTATCGGCAGACTATTCTTGGCTTATAAAGTGGAACCAACATAGACGGCGGATATGAAAAGTGTTCTAAGCTTCAAATTCCCACACAGCAATGAGAACAAGTGCTAGGCAATTTCCTAGCGATTTCCTCTCTACGTACAGGCGAAAAACGAGCTAAAAGAAAGTCTTTGAAAGGAAATCTGTTTCACACTTCATTTAAGATTAAAATCATTTTCTTTTAAGAGCATCTGAAATTCAGTTTTTACTAAGTCTGGGAATAAAAAACAAGACGAATCAAAATACATTCAAGTGTACTAACATTTTAAGTGAAGTAAAAAAGTGGATAGCACAACTTTTAGGAATTTTTGCAGGATCGGGAGAAAAGATAAACACTTTTTCCTAAAAATTGGAAATACATACATTTCTAGAACTTATTGAGTAAAATTAGTCAATTTTATTAAAATTTTGCCATATTTAAATACATAAATAAGATATTTATAATGAAATTAGTTAATGGTTTGTTTTCTCGCTTCGATGAGCTTAGGCAAGAATACCAACGTTTGACTTGACCCTGACGTGACTGAATAACGACCTATGACTTCTGTGAATGATCCTAGTCTGATTTTACAAAATTGGGTGAATGCAAATTATTTAAGCTTGACTAATGACAGATGCGGACCACCATGATTTTTTTTAAAAAAACTTTTGACTTTCGAATAATAACTGACACAAAGCAAAGGGTGTTTTAAGTTTTACAAGTCTCTTTGCGTGTGTGTGTGTGTGGCATCGTAATTTTTGAACGAATGAACCGATTCCAATTTGAGATGAAAACGGGTGAACGAATTTTGTTGAGAAGCTGATGTAATCGAAATGGTTGTTAGCTACATTTTAGTTTTGTCGAAGGTGTTATTTTTTTTTAATTTTGCTTTTATAACAAACCATTCTAGAATTAGTTTCACAAGGGAAAAATTAACAAATTAAAACAATAACAAAAAAAAGGTTAAATTAAGATAGGATTTAATTATTATCATCATAAACAGAACATTCTTCTTAGGTGTCACCTAATTCTTCTTAAACGGGTAGATCGATTTGATTAAAGTTTTGTATGTATATTTCTAATATTCCAGATTCCGGTTGGCAACGCACAATTACCACTTTTGGTGACTTACCATCAGGAAATCCGTCTGCTTGTTTACCTTCCAATAACATTAAAAAAAAACTTCCTCGTAAGTCACTAAACTGTGAAAAAAATCGTTGAATAATTTTACGTAGTTTAAAAGTTTTAATACATCGGTACAAACAGCGGAAAGCGACAAGTCTTATATTATGTAATGACTAGCAGTTTCACGCAGCTTCGCCTGCGTAACTTGGCTTCTACAATACCGATTTGGATGAAACAAAGCCTATGTCACTCGGGGATAATGTAGCTTTCGAATGGTCAAAGAATTTTTAAAATCGGTCCAGTAGTTTTTGAGCCTATTCATTACAACCAAACAAAGTTTTCCTCTTTATAATATTAGTATGATATAATGTATGTTAAACAAAATAAACAAGTTTCTTGTCTTAAAGATACAATGTACTTAGTAAAGGAGATTTATGTGTACCTAAAGAACAATAGAACTTTGTTATTAAGTTTGCAAGTAAAAGTTCCGATATAGCGTCGATGAGGTTGCGACGGCACCAATGAAGACTTATCGCTGTTCCCAACATTTTGTTATAGGAATATATGGCGCATGTCACAAGTTGGTTTGTGACTTCCAAAACATCTGGTTTATTGTCTGAATTCACAAAGTTTGAAGCCAGTTTTCCCGAATGAATGCTTTCTCTTGGACTATCAAAAATAGTCTACGCGCAGTAAAATGAAAAAGTCACTAACTCTCTTAAAAATAAAAGTGGACTAACGTATCCTCACGTCCATATCCCCGAATAGGTAGGCAGAGGCACAATTAGGGCATCCACGGCTAGGCGAAGACACAAGTCCCGCAATGTGATAGATGGCAAGCCTGTCCAATCCCAAGCAACATTTTTTTATATTAGAAAATGGAAAAAAAAAACATTGTTTGTTGCCGGACTTGGGGATCGAACCCGGGACCTGAAGCAGTCAAGTCCAACACCTGGACCGCTAGACTACAGAGGCGATAAACGTGGACTAACGTAGGTATAAAGTTAACTTGACAATATATACTGTTACGGACTAACAGATACTTATTTTTTATATATATATAATTTATAGTTTTTTTTTTATTACATTGTAGTAAAGACTGTACTTGGACTCTTGGAGTACATTACTCCGTGTTTATTAATAAGACATTAGTTGTTCCTAAAGAATAAAAATTGATGTGACATGATACATGAACATTCGGCTAGTCGGGAATAATGTGGTTGTATCTGTGCTTACTACACCAGGGATACGGGCGTAATGATATTTTTTTTCATCGTGCCCTACTTTAGGTTTGGAAACTAGTAGTACAAGGCTAGAGCAGTCTTTTAATGTCTTACTATTATCTTATCGCCTCTAATCTAGCGATCTGGCGATGGACTTGACTTCTTGAGGTCCCGGGTTGGAAAACAAAAAAAAAGAAATGTTTATTTCCAATTTTCTAATAGACTTAGGAATTTTTTAATAGGCTAGTCGTAGGTAGTTGTGCCTCACTACATCTTTTCGAGGATATGGACGTGAAGATACTTTATTTTATCTTTTTTACTATTATATTATCAATCAGTTTGTATGGTTCCTTGCGCACTTGGTTTAAAATAAATGATAGTTTAAAAATAAACAATTCTTACGCTGGTTCGCTAAAGCACGAAGGCGGTCAATAGAAATAGCATAAGTACTTGTAATTCAATGGGTATAAACTGAGTAAGTAAAGCTTTGTTCACATTGAATATGCTTTTAAATACTAACTTGTATTCTAAATTCAACTACTTGTTTTTATTTTTTTGGTATGGGTGTATATAATAAGTTGCCCGATTCAACGAAATCGAACTTAGGTTATTCAAAATTAATCGTAAGTCGTCATAGAAGATAATGTCAGGGTTTGAGTAAGTCAGTGACCTCACTCGAGCTTGTCTGATGATATAATACACGATAAGTACAATAATTTCTTCACAAATACTTCGTTTGTGTCCTCAGAAGTAATGAAATAGTACAAAATGCCACCAAAAATGCCGCTATTTTTTCTCTCGGTGGTGCAACATTCCCAAACTTCGAAGTTGAATTTTGTTACGAATATGGCTTTTATTTATTTTATTTTTATGTTACTGGAAAGCAAACAAGCAGACAGATTTTCTGATGGTGAAAAATTCACTTCGCCTAGAAACACGAAAGATGGTAATGGTGTGTTGCCTAACCGAAGTCCGTTATGTTATGCCTCGAGCTAAGCAAGTTAATCGACTACCTTATTCTCCCATCTGTAACACGTCAACGGCAAGCACTGACGCTATGGTGGCAGGCATAGGTAAGGCGGTGGTACTAATCCGGGCGAGTCGCTGCTGAACTCTACCACCTAGTGAGTAAAAGGCGAGCATAGACTTACCGTCCCTCTACGATGCTAGTTACGGTAAGCCTATGCTCGCCTTTTACGAGCTGTCTGGCAGATCGCCTAGTCTGCAAAGGTTCCCAGACCAACACGGGAATATGGTCTATAATCTGATGACGGTGAGTACCTATTTACTCTGATCTTTAAATAGGCTCGGCATGAAAATATCGAAGCCGAATAGAAGAGCTAGTTAATTTATAATTGTAAAAACTTTATTAAAATCATAGTGAAATAAGAGAAGTAAAAACTCACACATAATGAAATCAGACTAACCGTCGCCAATTACGCGAGTTGCACTCGCTAATTAATTGCGACAGAGTTGTTGTCTGGGTGGAATTTTCCCGGGATAGGGTTACCATGTTACGCTTTTATTAAATGAAAAACTTACAGTTTTTAATTAGCTGTGACATCAGTAGTTTGAACACACAATATGTTGTCAAAAATGAATGAAACCAGGAACGTTTTATTGTGTATTATACATCAACCAAACTTCCAGAAATAGTAAGTATAAATAGTTATCATTAGCAGCATTATAATGCTTACAATTTATTAAAGCATTATAATTATAGTACACAAGATGCGATTTTATAGCAAAGAAAAACGATCTCTACCAGACAACTGTTTCCAAACGGTTTTATTCACTTCGTAAGTATTTACGTACATACGCATCTTACAACGTAGTTTTCATCGTCTACGACTTTAGTAGGTCGGATCGAATCGGAGCTTCATACACTTAACAAAGTCTTAAAAAATAGAAAATATATTTTATCATGATCAGAATTTGCAGTATTGGGCGCCAAACCCCAAATATTCTTTTCGGAGCTTCACACACTTCACAAGGTCTTAAAAAATAGAAAATATATTTTATCACGATCAGAATTTGCAGGATTGGGCGCCAACCCCAAAATATTCTTTTCGGAGCTTCACACATTCAACAAGGTCTTAAAAAATAGAAAATATATTTTATCATGATCAGAATTTGCAGGATTGGGCGCGAAACCGAAAATATTCTTTTCGGAGCTACACACATTCAACAAGGTCTTAAAAAATAGAAAATATATTTTATCATGCTCAGAATTTGCAGGATTGGGCGCCAAACCCAAAATATTCTTTTCGGAGCTTCACACACTTCACAAGGTCTTAAAAAATAGAAAATATATTTTATCATGATCAGAATTTGCAGGATTGGGCGCCAACCCCAAAATATTCTTTTCGGAGCTTCACACATTCAACAAGGTCTTAAAAAATAGAAAATATATTTTATCATGATCAGAATTTGCAGGATTGGGCGCCAAACCCAAAATATTCTTTTCGGAGCTTCACACACTTCACAGGGTCTTAAAAAATTGAAAATATATTTTATCATGATCGGAATTTGCAGGATTGGGCGCCAACCCCAAAATATTCTTTTCGGAGCCTCACACACTTAACAAGGTCTTAAAAAATAGAAAATATATTTTCTCATGCTCAGAATTTGCAGGATTGGGCGCCAAACCCAAGATGTTTTTTTTTTCTGAGCATCCATTGCGCGCTTCATAAAAGGCAAATATTTACGCAAAAATCATCTTACTAATACTATAACTGTGAAAGTTTGTGAGTATGTATGTATGAACTTTTGCTATAAGTATTTAATTTTAAACAAAATAGCCGTTAACATCATTTAAAAATAATTAATATTTCCAAAAAAAAATATTTTAAAAGTTCGTTGTAGTTTTAAAAAAAATCTCGTAACAAAATATTTACCTAACGCGTTAAAAAGTCCTGGCGATTGCAGCTTACAAGACTTTATCAACCCTTGTTTCCAAAACCTTAGGTTAAAGTATGGGCAACTATCTTAGAGAGGCCCCTACCAGATTCTACTAGGTACTAAAAAAAGTAATTACATTTTTCTAGTAGTCTTCATCACTGGCGTGTTCAACTAGTACAGTCAGACAAAGTGGTTAAAACTTGCTCAGATTAGTGCATATACACTACCACAACTTCGCCTTTGTCATAAACTTGTTTCGGCTAAAAAGTTAAAGCCGCTTGTAAAAATACTCATTACAGAAGCTTTCCTTACCAGTCTCAGATTGAAAATGAATCTTTGAATCCAATTTTTTCTTAAGACAACCAATATCTTCTTTGTTTATTTCTTACGATTTGCTGGTCCGTCAGATCCGTATCCTGGTTGTCTTCCTGTAGCAAAATATCAAAATGTACAGCTACAATTACTTAATTTTAAACCCCAAAGAAAAGAGAGAAAAAGAGGGGTGTTAAAAGTTTGACGTGGCTGTATGTGTGATTGATTTCGAAGCAGATTTTTTTGTTTGAACTTTGTGATTGAGATGGGTATATACATAATGGATAGGATTTGTCGAGGATTTTTTCAAATTTTTAATTTGTGTACTGTCAAATAAAATCTTATTCAATAGCTGGTGACTCTACACAAATGAGTATTCTCTGCAAGTAAAATTGCAAGGAGGAATGAAAGTTCTCATATTATATTATATATTCAGTTATGTTCTAGAGAAATTAATTTCTAAGACATTACTTCCCAAGTTACCTTATTATGTTGTATTTAGAATAACCTTAAGCTATTCTACATATTACTTTAAAGAAAACATATTGACCTTTGTTCATAATCAAGTTCTCAGTATAAGAAAAATGGGTAAGGTTTTAGAATTACAAGTACTAACTTCAAAGGAAGCAAATTGTATCTGACATGTTAATAGAGAAAAATTGTTTGCGTGTGAGCTGCAGCCTGTTCTGCTACTCTCCGTTATCTCACCCGTCTTGCCCCTTTTCTTTGGATAGTGTGTGCCCTTAACTCCACTGATCATCCAAAAGGCTCGGGCCTAATTACCGTTGGGAACATACTTTGTACGTAACGAACACAGATGTGTTCCTGTGTCTGAATGTTGATAAAACTTATTGAACTACGTATTTCTATGTACTAGTATCGTGGGCTAATACGGTATAATAAATTATAATAATATGGGCTAGAAGTGGAATAGTTCAAGATTGTGTGATAATATCAGTGTGTGTTTTTAATTAGGGAAAGAGACAGGCAAATGACAAATATTAAATTCATCTGAGGTACATAAATTCTTCATATTATAAATGCAAATTCGCGTTTATTTATTTTATTTTCTTCTTATACGTCACCATGCAGCACATTTATGAAATACTTTTCGTATGTGGAAACCGATAGAATACTGGAAAGTGTAACAGGTTCCTTTTCATTCTGATATCTTGTAAAAAAGTAAAAAGATACACAAAGGTACGTTTAAAAAATTAAAACTGTCTTGCTGATTTTCTGTACTGACTAACTCCACTTTGAGGTCCCAGTGGAGGTCACTATTTCTTTCATACCGGTTAGTTATGCTAAATGAAATTCGTTCAATGCCGACAAATTAAATATTGTATACGACATAGAACAAATTTTCCAAATATATTTATATATAGATAGAATAGAATATTAAACATGATAAATAATTATATACTCAACTAGCGTCCCGCCCGGCTTTTCACGGTCATAAAATATACATATAAACCTTCCTCTTCAATCACTTTATAAATAAAAAAATAGCATCAAAATTCGTTGCGTAGCTTTAAAGATTTAAGCATACAAAGGGACATAGGAACAGAGGAAGAGACTTTGTTGTATACTATGTTGTGATTCCAAAAGAAAGGATTATTGTTTCAACAATGTGGAAGAATTTCTGAAGAAAGTTTTTAAAATCTTACAGAACCAGGTTGAAATAACCATTTATACAAGGATCTAAAGTTAGAAACAGTCAACAAACTTCCATTCACACCTATTCCCTAACGTTCTAACTTCGTCTGGAAGAAACGGTTATGTTACTTTTAGGAAAACTTCATCTGGCTAAATTGATTTATTTTAAAGAATTCTAAAAGTAAACAAACTTGGCGCTTTTATTGTATACTTTTTATCTTAGTTTTATCATTTACTAGCTGACCCGGCGAACTTTGTATCGCTTGACAATAACAGCTACTAACAGTTGGTATGGAAAGAAATGTAGTGATGTTTTTCCCATTATACCTTTAAAAAAAGAGCAGAATTGCGAGATGCGATGACCATAAATATAAAATTTGACTATCCTTGCTGTAACTGCCGCCATTACCTTAGTGCCTGTTACTGTATTGTTTCGATTTAGAAGCTAGACATCCCGATATTAATCTATCAACAAATCTTTTTTATTATTGACATCTAGGGCACATTCCGTTGGCTTGGTAATATGGAAGGAATGGTAGACGAAAGATTGACAAATACAAAATTTAAAAAAAAACTTTCCAAATGCAGATGGGATTAGGTATTCGATAAGACCTAGGTTTTACAATTTGACGGTGATTCGGTTTTCGCTCGGATTTTATCTAAGGGTGGTATCAAGAATCTCCAAAATCAGCGTGTTTGTATAAAAACATGTAAAAATGTCGAGTAAGCTAGACATGTACGTAAGAAGAAACTCCCACTCCTTTTTTTTAATTATTGGTATTAAAATAAATTAGGGCATGATAAGTTGGTCCAGTCTCGTGGAAAGAATAACTGAAATATTGAAATGTGTTTGGAAGACCAATGTCAACATTCCACGGCTTACTTATTCCTGCCGCATTATAATATTGTTGGATAGTGTAACTGCAGTATTTTAGTCCGTAGGGTCCTCTTTAAACTTAAGACCTTACACTCTGGTCAGGTCAAACCTCTAACTTTTATTTCGTAGGGTAGGTACCCTTTACACATCAGGCCCCACACAGAGACAGGTCAAACCTCCAACACCTATGGTATTTAATTTATTACTGTTGTTGTTTCTTACCGTCAAGAGAGTTGAGCTCAATGAACAAGCTCATTGCATTATATAAAAATAGGTAGGCCTAGACAAATTACACAAATTGTTCTAACTACAAAGAAATCAAATTATGTAATTGTATAATATACAACGATACTAATAAAGAATTAAAGGATTGTGTGGTTTTATGAAACCAAGGTAAAAGTGATACTTGATAAACTATGGACGCCGCCATACTCGTATTAACCTTGGCTGCTCTGATGTCACCATCACGCGACATGCGACACACGCACACACACTAAAAAATTTGAGACGATGTAATAAAAGTTTCACTTTAAAAAATTAAATAAATACCAGGATAAATTTAATAAAAACCCAGACCCAGGAACACAGCTATATACAGTATATATATATACAGTGGCTGACCCGGCGGTAATAGAATCTGAAGCTCGAATTTGATCCCCACTAACCTCTTGGTCAACGAAGAGGTCCTTATTATTGTGTATTCATTCATAAGTTCAATCAAAACAGAAAGTATATGAATAATACCAAAAGCGTAGGCGATAAAACTCTCATCTCTCTCTGGTGAAATTCTAAACACCGTTTTCCCTTAGTAATTATTTGAGGATTTCCAAGCAAATGCATTCAAAAAGGTGAAGGATCAGCGTAGGTGGTACATATAAAGCTTCATCCAGATCTTCCCACGCTGAGATGTTTGAAATTTTGATTGTACCTAAGTGCTTATTGCTAATTACCATAACGCATATATTTATATTTAACCGACTCCAAAAAGTTTATAAACGGGTTTTGAGGATTCCATTTCCATATAATCATAATATTATTACGTGAAGCAAAAACTTTGGAACGTTTTTACGAAAATTACGCTAACGGAGGAGTAATAAATTTGGTACACTTATAGTTAACGTATAGGAGAAGTGCAAAACGCTAATGTTTTTCAATAATAAATTAAAAAATAAAACATTATACATACTACCATGCATTTGACACACACAAACAAGTATATTGATGATAACGATAAAAGATCACAGACGGCGGCCAAACTTTATTAATAAAGTTTAGAATAAAGCAGTTTGTCTTGATAAACGTAGATGGCGTTCTTTTCAAAAATATATTAAAAGTTATTGTGGTTGAATTTCAGCCAATGAGCGACCCCTATTTTTAATAAGGTTCCGACAAGAGGTTTATAAGTGAGACTTTTATAAAAAGTAGACGATAGCATCCATCCCTGGCGAAGTCACACAAATTGAATCTAACCCCAAAGTAAGCAAATTATATGATTGTGTTAAGGGTGTTAGACGTTAGTCAACGATACCAATACATATAAATACATAAATAGATACCAGAATAACTTTAATAAACACCCAGACCCGGAAATACTCTGTCAAAATCTAAATGTCTGCCCCCGTCGGGAGTCGCACCCGAGCCTAGCGGTTGGTCGACGTAGTTAGGCGTGTACGCTAGCCACTCGACCAACGAGGCGGTCGAGTGTTTTTTTTTTATGTAATAGGAAGGCAAATAAGCAGACGGATTTTCTGATGGTAAGAAATTCGCGCCGCCTAGAGACACCAAAGATGGTAATGATGCGTTGCCAACCTGAGGTCAGGGCGTTAAGCCTCGAGCAAAAGTAAGTTTACCGGCTACCTTACCCTCCGAAACGGAACACGTCATGACGTTATGACGTTATGGCGGCAGGAATAGGTAAGGCGGTGGTGCCAATCCGGGCGAGTCGCTGCGAAACTCTACCATCTAGTCAGATGTCACGGTGTTAGTGATGATAAGCCATTCTCGCCTCTTACGAGCTGCCTGGCAAGAAAGGCAGGTGGTCTATTCTGCAAAGGAGCCCAGACCAACAAGGGGAAGTGTAGTGTGATTATAAAAGTGTAGTGCCAATTTTCGAGCCAAAAACCAAGCTTCTAGAGAATAAACACATATAAATATTTTTTTGAGAATGAAGTGATAAAATAAAATTCATATTATTATTGTTTGACTCGAGTAGTATACTGTAGTAATGAAATTGAAGTCGGTTTCTTGCAAATGTAATGTGCGTAAATTATTGGAAAGTAAACTTTTTGAAACAAAAATGTTCTTTCATTTGATATTCAGCATGCGGTTTTACAAATGCTATTTGTTTGCGAGTGGTTGAAATTTGAGTTTAACATGTCATTTTAATAATCATGATTTTTGGTATCATATTTTGCTGCGTAACCACCATAATACAAAATTAAACTTTTAAATATTGAATATCAAAAGTAGGTGGTAATGGTGTGCTACCAACCTGAGGCCCCGGTGTTAGGTTTCGAGCAAAATTAAGTTTACTAGCTAATCTTATCCTTCCAACTGGAACATGGCAACAGTCATGGTGTTAGTCACCTTTTATGAGCTGCCTGGCAGGAAGGCAGATAATCTATTCTGCAAAGGAGCCCGGACCAACATAGGGGAAAATGATGACAGATGACGAAATAATTAGCATTGGTTATGGCTGGGCCGAAGAGGAGCGGAGCTACTTGTAACTACTACTCGACTACTACTTAAATATGAAAGTTACATTTGATTTTAGATGTAAACCTATACACAAATACTTTTTAATAGCTTTTTTTTCCAAAATGCCATTATTTATAGACATTTGAATTTTGTTTTTGTCCCCGTATTGGTCCGGGTTGTTGGTCTACAACAATTTGGAAGAGTAGGAATTCACCGTCTTACCTCTCCTACTAACATAGTAACTCTGTTATGTTTCGGTCTGGAGGATAGGGTAGCCGGTAGACTTGCACAGTAGGTCTTCCATCCCAGCCTCAGGATCCCCTCACCTGTAGTATTTATGATGTTAGTTAGTGGGCCATAATAAAAAAAATAAAAACACTATCTGATAATTACATTTTCCACACGTAAGTTCGATACAAAAAGACGTATCCGCACAAAAGTTTTCATCTAAAATAAATAGCATTTTTAGTTTCCGACCATGAGTTATAAGTATTTCCGTTAAAGAGTAATCATATACGTATGTTATATACTTATGTACACACTCACGTACGTTTTCTACGCGTTGGTCCCGGTCTTCTGTGTGGAAAAGATCTTCCGCGGTCTTGTCTGGCCGCCCGTAAAGGTAAGTATAAACTAGAGTATTTACATGTAACAGAACAACGTACAACTTTATGACATCTTTAAGGGGCCATATACGCTATAATACGTCAGCAGTTTACTGTTTTTTTCATACAAAAAAATCATAGATCTTGCTGACAAAAATACACAAGATTAACATAAATACGCTTTACTAGACTAGTGTTTCCAAAACACGATTCATTTCACTTTGATCGATAGAGAAAAATCAAAAAGGTAACCCTTTTTTGAAAGCAAAACGCAAAATATGTCTACTTCAAATATGAAAATAGACACCAGATTTAACGTAAACATAGATAAGTACTATACCTAAAAGATAAGTGTTTCAGTTTTTTATATTTTTAAAGAAAACTTAAAAAAGTTTAAGTTTTAGCCCTGATGATGCTGTGTAAGCGAAACCGGTAGGCTATTAATTACAAAGTAATAAATTATAAGTGATAAGTAAAACAGTACAAGTGTTTCATTCTTTACGGGCGGCCATACAAGACCGCGGAAGATCTTTTCCACAGAGAAGACCGGGACCAACGCGTAGAAAACGTACGTGAGTGTGTACATAAGTATATAACATACGTATATGATTACTCTTTAACGGAAATACTTATAATTCATGGTCGGAAACTAAAAATGCTATTTATTTTAGATGAAAACTTTTGTGCGGATACGTCTTTTCGTATCGTACTTACGTGTGGAAAATATAATTATCAGATAGTGTTTTTATTTTTTTAAAAGTTAATAAAGTTAACTTTATAAAGTTAAAACTTAAACTGTTTTAAGTTTTAGCCCTGATGATGCTGTATAAGCGAAACCGGTAGGCTATTAATTACAAAGTAATAAATTATAAGTGATAAGTAAAACAGTACAAGTGTTTCATTCTTTAAAAATATGAATATTTGGAAGTTTTACCAAGTGCCGACGATGGAAAATATCAAATATTTCAGTTTTTATACTTTTTTTCAAATTACTTTTATAGTGTCAAAAATAGTGATTGTGGGTTGATCATGGAACGAGGGAGCGCGGTGATTTGCTCTTCTGGCTGACTGAGTATGGGGCCTTTAGTGTATCACTCTATACGAACCAGACGTAAAGCACACTCGCCGTTTTTCTACTACATAGAAACCAACGAGCGTAATGGTGTAACATTTCGCCGATACTTTGGACGAGTGTGGGCGATGCGCGGGTGTGAGGTGTTTATCTTACATTGAAAATGTTCACTTGCCACCATCTTCTATTCCTAGTTTTCTTTGTTATTTTAATATAATTCACATGCAACTCGTAGGTATGACATTTCAAGGAAGAATGAACGCAAGGTGCAACGAAATATTACCGGAAAATGCACTCGCTGTGAGCATTACGTAGAGCATTATGTATGTAACAAAAACAAATTGTTTTTTTTTTTAATTTACTAACAAAAAGAACGTTGACCGGTGGGCGATAGGCTTGCCACCATTGTATAACTTAGTGTCTTCGTTTAGTGTACTTGCTCTGGTTGTACCTCTGCCTACTGCTTCAGAGATATAAGCGAAAATATAGTTTTTAACTAGTCTTACTTCCGTAAACATAACTGCTCTAAATAACTTATTTTATGTACATACAGAGCACAATAAAACAGTGAAAGGGCCTCGTAAATATTAATATTAGAACAGTTCGATGGGAGCTGAGATCATTTGTCACTCCGGTAGTGAGTGCCGTCTTCACTGCTCAGCTACACCACTTCCCCTTTTCAAGTTTCCTGCAATCTGTCAACTTGGATAATTTGTATCTATTCGGATGAGCCGATACAAAAACCGATTAATAAATATCCCTGGACAAATTGGATCTAGGCTCCAAGTAAGCATATTATATTTTGCGTAATTCGTCGATAATAATAATACATAAAATTACTTTAATGTATACCAGATATTAATCTAAATGTATTTGTGTACTAGCGACCCGCCCCGGCTTCGCTCGGGTATAAAATATACATATTATAAACCTTCCTCTTTAAACAATTTATCTATTAAAAAAACAGCATCAAAATCCGTTAAGTAGTTCAAAAACTTTAAGCGTACAAAGGGACATAGGGACAGAAAAACGCGCCTTTGTTTTATACTGTGTAGTGATTTTTCCACATGTTTGTCCTGTTCTCATATTATGTAGAAGACATTTTACCTCCCTACCAGTCAGATGCAAATCATAAAAGACGAACTTGCGCTTGCCGTCACTAACACCGCGACATCGGACTAGGTGGTGGAGTTACGCAGCGACTCGCCCGGATTGGTACCACCACCTTACCTATTTCTGCCGCCAAGACGTCAGCTCTTGCCGTTGGCGTGTTCCGGTTGAGAGGATCAAGTTAGTCGGTAAACTTACTTTTGCTCGAGGCTTAATATCCCGGCCTCAGGTTGGTAATGCACCATTACCAACTTTGGTGTCTCTAGGCGGCGTGAATTTCTTACCATTAGGAAATTCATCTGCTTATTTGCTTTCCAATACTATAAAAATACACGAATTTTTAATGTCATCTATGTTGGAAAAAGTCTTTTTTCTGGGCGGAAAATGATTTTCCTTCCACTACGCTAAACGAAGTTGTCACTTTCTTGCTTCGTTGATAACAGCATAGAAACCTTGGGCAACCACTTCACAAAATAAAGCTTCGTAACACATATACCTCTGATTTAGGACTTTTCTTATTTTTTGCCTTCGGAATGTATGTGTTTTGATTGGATGAATTTGTAGTAATATTTTTGTAGTTATTAGTGATCTAGTATCTAGTTATATTGATATAAATCTTGACGGTTCTAAATATATAAATGAAACCCATTTTTCTTGGTAACGGCATCATGCATGAATGGCTGGACCGATTTCACTAATTCTTTTTTTGTTGTATTTGTCATTATTAGGAGAAGGTGCTTACGGAAAAAAATATTAAGAAAATCTCTCAGAAATATTGAAAAATATACATTTAATTTTGCAGTTCAAATTGAATAGGTACTCATACGTACGATAGGTCAGCAATACAAAATAAAGTAGTTTCTACTATACTTCTATCATTCTATCATTGCTACGCTAAGGCGGTACGAAGTTCGCAAGTTCAGCTGGTACAGTATATATATTAGACAATGCCTGGAGATACGCCAATGATTTAAACTTTTCTTAGCTTTCAAGCATGTTGTTAGTTGGTTGACTAATGTGTTACTTATATCGCAGTTTTTACTACTCAGCCGTGACGATACGTTTCAGCCCGAGACAACATTATTTATTTTTATTGGACTATTTTATACAACACTGGCATCAAAAACTGTCTCCCGAGAGATCGAACCTTGACTTGGTGCTGCGTTCTGATTACTGGGTTGGTTCCGACGACGGACGGAAAAGGGTCTCCGTCGGGGAGACTGGTGACGACTGGAGACGGAGTAGCGTAGTGTCTTTAATAAAGAAAGGGGTAAAGTCTAAACTTTGATATTATAACACCAAGTTGAGCTTCGGCGTAATTTACACCGCGTTTATTAATAAGACAATTAATGTTTCTGTGTGCGTGTGTGTGTGTGTGTGTATTGGCATTTGGTGGAAGGCTCGAGTTTATCGTCGTTACCCGATTGGAGAGATCCGTTATTACTTGATCTCGTTTTAAATCTCGTGGGAGTCGTCCGCGTTCAGTGTATGTTCGTTACCACCTGGTTCTGGTGGGCAGCCGCTATTTAAGAAACCCAGTTTAATATCGAGTTTAAGTTTAACTAGCCTATGTCACTTTCCAGCTTACAACACATCAAAATGTTATCTTAACATCGTTCTCTTGGGGCGTGAAATAAAGACAAACGATCGAACACGCTTTCGTATTCATATTTCGCATTTAATGTTTTGAAGTTATACTTCTTTTGGCGCGTTAGGAAAAAATGATGAGGGTAAATTTTTACGATGCGCGCGCACACCGTCACGAAAAACCGACATGATGAAGTTATCTATAGATAACATTTTAGTTTTTCAAAAGAAGGTACCAACAAAGTAAAAGTAAGGACATCTACGTATGTTTGGGTGAGAACTGACAACTGTATTCACAATATTTCTTTATTTCTATGGTTAGTGTCATTTTGTCTACAAATGTAAAATAAGGCAAAAGATAAATTTTTTAAAAAGATTTTTATCTTATTACGCCGAAGAAGTATAACTTCTAACGCTTGTACATAAGTACACACACAATTTTTTGTTAGTTATTAAGAAGCTGTTAAGTTATTTTTGTATGAAATCACAAGAAGCCAATATCGTTTGAAGCGTGTTTTTCATCAATACCTCATACTTTTTACATAGACCATTCGAAAAGGTTACATCTAGCAATCGTGCCAATAAACATTACTTACATTACTTACCATTAGGACAAAAACTCAAAGTGAGGCAATCCCATTTTCCATTTGCATCACAGCCGCACACCGTGCAACCGATGCACCAATCAGCTGTAATTAATTACAAACGCTAAAAAATAATTACTTGCAAATTTCGAATTGGTTTCCAAAAACGTATTTTTTTTATTTCTCACAATTTTAAATTTAATTTACCACTAATTAATTTAAACTTATGTCACAATACTGTTTTCTGTTATTTACTAATAAAAACATCAACTTTTATAAAAATAATTAAATTACATCTCTGGACAAGTTACACAAATTGAATCTAACCCCAAAGTAAGCAAATTATATGCTTGTGTTATGGGTGTTAGTCGACGATTCTAATACATAGAAATACTTAAATAGATACCAGAATAAATTTAATAAACACCCAGATCCGGAAATGCAGACATCTAAATGTTCGTCACACAAATGTCTGCCCCCGTCGGGAATCGAACCCGAGCCTCGCGGATGATCGGTCTAGTTAGGCGGGTACGCTAGCCACTCGATCAACGAGGCATCAATAAAAAAATTACGTTAACATCTTTCACTCGGGTCAATTCAAGAAAGTTTGTATTTGCAAATATGATAAAAAGGTTATATTTTAAGAAAAAATAAACTCGGAACCAAACAGTTCTTAAATTAAAAATCGTATAGGTAAAAACATCCCTGTAAATGATGTTCGCATTGCGGGGTTAAGTATTTCAGTCTGAGTTAGCTTCTAACTACAGATATTGTTTATACTTGATTCATATTTAACATTTTCCATTTTTACGCTACACCACACCTTTATTAGACAATTACCATTTTAATACTACACTACTACACTTTATGTTTGACATTGTAACTTTTAAATTTAACCAAAGAACGGGCAATCGGCACTTAGCTGCTTATTTCTACCGCCGCTGGATTATCAAAAAATAGTAAGGTATTATTAGTTTATAGTTTTAACAATAAGCTTACAGCTACTCTAGTTATTAACAAGGTCAGGTGTGTAAGCATGTAAAAATATATATAAGATTGTCGCAAGCTCCGAAAACGAGTCTAATTTAGGTCAAGCCAACCCTATCTTGATAGAGATGGATTACAGTATATAAAGAATAGGGCCTGTCCTTGCTTCACAAATCCCTTTGATTAATCCATTTTCTCCCTTTGCCAAATTAGGTTTTTTTAAGAAATTGAGGTGAAGGTGTCAAACGTCTTTTTTTAGAAATAGTAACTGTGCCTATGTTTTGTAGTTTCCGTCGTTGGCACTCGATGAAATCCATCGAGTATTAAAAAGTTAATCGTTATTAATAATGATAATTAATAATAACAACAATGTAAAGACAATGTCATGGTATTGCATTGACCGCCTCGTTGGTCGAGTGGTTAGCGTACACGCCTAGCTACAGCGACCATCAGTGAGGCTCAGGTTTGATTCCCGACGGGGACAGACGTTTGTGTGATAAAACTTCAGATGTTTATTAAATGTATTCTGATATCTATATAAGTATTTCTAAGAATAGTTGACTAACACCCATAATCCAAGCATATAATTTGCTTACGTAGGGGTTAGATTCAATTAGCGTTACTTGTCCATGGATATTTATTTATTGTATTGGTTATGAACAAAAAAGTTTTAAAAGTTAACTTTTATTAACCACACGGGTTGTCACGTTAGAGATAACCCTTTCCTAATTTCTTTTTCAAAATTACTTTTTTCCTTACACCTAAACATGTTGTAAAAAGCTAAAAAAGAGATAATGCGCAACCGTAGCCGTATGCAGCATCTAGTGTTAAAATTTCCTCTAGCTTTAATACCTCAGCAATTAAACAAAACGTTAATCAGCCATACGGATGGTTAAATGAAAAACGACAAAATCAAATTTCCTCTGCGTAGTAACACGTCCGCGAGCTCACGCAGAAGGTAATTGCATTTCTGATTCTCTCTGAAGTTACTGTAATTAACTCGATCCGCTGAAACACTGTGGCGCGTAACAAGATACATCGATCAACTTATAGAATGACAATTGTCGTTAAATAAATCGACGGTAGGATAACGGTTTACATTACGCGCTAAACTTTGTTTGCTTCACTCTTATGAAACAAAAATTGAAATGAATTTGTTTTATTTAAGGTACTTTAAGAAACAAAATTGATCACTTACTTATTGTGACCGCCTCGTTGGTCGAGTGGCTAGCGTACACGCCTAACTGCATCGACCGATCGCGAGGCTCGGGTTCGATTCCCGACGGGGGCAGGCATTTGTGTGATAAACATTTAGATGTCTGCATTTCTGGGTCTGGGTGTTTATTAAATTTATTCTGGTATCTATTTAAGTATTTCTATGTATTAGAATCGTTGACTAACACCCATAACACAAGCTTATAATTTGCTTACTTTGGGGTTAGATTCAATTCGTGTAACTTATCCAGAGATTTTTATTTAGGCTTTTACTTAAATTATCATACAGTAGTCTTATTGTACTTTAAATCACTAGTGCACTGTATATATTTTATCAGGTGTAAAATTTATCTGTCTAGAGTATATATAATGCGAAAAATAGTACATTACATTTACATTTACATTGGAAAAAATTTCACGGGAAGCAACTCGCAACAAATAAAGTTTTAATCAATATCATTTATTTAATTCAAAATCCAGACAATGACTGTCACTAAAGTTATTATTGTTTCGAACTTGCTAGAACTCCACTTGATACTTTTTTCCCAAAAGAAACTTATAATTATTTAAAACACTTATTTCAAGGCTTTCATTCGATTTTACTTTTTAAAACATCATCCAATAACTAAAATATTAATATAAGCGTTTTATTTCGAATTAAATATGTCCTCAAAAGTATTGTACAGAAAGAATCTTTTTTCGGATTGATTTATTTAATCCAGTAAACCTAAATAATCGAAGGGCACGGTACAAATAGACGCATAAAATACTGGGTTCGCAATTAATTGCTAATTTGTCTGGTCATCTGACCCTTTGTACGTTATTTTTGCACCAACAAAGTGAACAGATGTTTCAATTTGTCGCGGTTAGAGCCCACACTCCTAAAACAGATAGACATATTGGATTTTAGATAGCGTTGGGTTACACCTCTTTTGTCGATAACTATTCAGGGGTTAATAGTTGCAGATAAAAGAGATGTAAACTGTTTGTAACGTTACATTATACCTTACTTTTAAGTCAGAATTTAGCACAATTTTAAAAGACTAAAGGATATGAAAATAAAATTCTTAGCACGTGTTTGAAGTTCAGTGAAGCGAAAATTAATAAAACAAAAATAAATACACGGTGATTGTGGTCACAATCATTCAAAACGTCTAGACTGATTTCTATGGCTTTTCAAATATTTTGACAGGAATCCAATTAACATTATAAATCCGAAACTTTGTATGTTTGTTTGTTACTCCTTCACGCGAAAACTGCTAAACCGAAATTCATAAAATTTGGCACACCCATAGAGAGTAATTTGGATTAACACATAGAATAGTTTTTGTCCCGAAAAATGCTCCTGTGCTCCATTTACCACGCGGGCAATGCCGCGGGCAACACCTAGTAGGTCATAAATCAGTCGCCATCTCAACTAGTAATATATAGGATTTAGCCTGATTTTCACTTCGCCTGAATCAAACGATTTTATAAAATACAAATGGGTAGACAGATTCACTAGTGACTGAAAAACCCCATCGCTTAATACTCGTAGTTAAAATCAACTTGTTTAAATCAATATATAGACGGAATTCAACAATTACGAAAAACAGCGACCATCTTTTCTCGATGACCTCAAAACTCTTGTTAAATTACTTACATTTTCAAAATATTTGCTAATGATTTTTATTCTAAATTGATTTTGTTAATAATATTTGATATTCGATATGGTACCTATTCCCCGTGCTGGTGCGGGCTCCTTTGCAGAATAGACCATCTGCCTTCCTGCCAGGCAGCTCGTAAAGGCGAGCATAGGCTTACCGTCACTAACACCGTGACACCTGACTAGGTGGTAGAGTTTCGCAGCGACTCACCCGATTTGGTGCCACCGCCTTACCTATTCCTGCCGCCATAACGTCATGACGTGTTCCGGTTCTGAGGGAAAGGTAGCCTCTAAACTTCCTTTTCCTCGAGGCCTAACATCCCGGCCTCAGGTTGACAACGGACCATTACAACATTTGATGTCTCTAAGCGGCGTGAATTTCTTGCCATCAGAAAATCCGTCTGCTTGTTTGCCTTCCATTATCATAAAAATATTAGCTATGTTGAAACTAGTTTAATTTAACGTTTTTTATTTAACATGCTCTTCACTAAACAATATAAAACAAAGTCGCTTCCTCTGACCCTATGTACCTTTGTATGTTTAAATCTTTAAAACTACGCAACGGATTTTGATGTGTCTTTTAATAGTTACAGTGATTGAAGAGGAAGGTTTATATGTATATTTTATACCCGTGCAAAGCACGGGCGGGCGGCTAGTACTAAATAAAACAAATTCTAAGGTCTATCAATTCCACAAAAATATTCTACTTCAATTCTTATAGATCACTAGCTGTTGCCTGAAGTGTTGCTCGCGTGGTGGTGGCCCCACAGGAACATTTTTTCGGGATAAAAACTATCCCACGTTCGCATCACTACATAGTATAAAACAAAGTTGCATTCTCTGTCCCTGTGTCCCTTTGTATCGTTAGATATTTAAAACTACGTAACAGATTTTGATGCGGTTTTCTTTAATAGGTAAAGTGATTGAAGAGAAAGGTATACAAGTATATTTTTTACCGTCTGAAGCCGGGCGGGCCGCTTGTTTATAATATTAGTAGGATTGATAAGAATATTATGAAACGAAAACTTAGATGTATGATTTGGTAGATTGAGGTAAGATTTGTATAATTCAAATAACATTATAATTTGTTGGATTTATGTCACGAAGAAACCCTCCGGCCATATCAAGCAATGTCAAGCTATGTCACTTTGGCAGAACGCTTTGAAATAGCCGTTCTGACTCCATTAAAATCAGATTAAAATTTCAGTTGTGTTTTAGAAGTATATTTACACCTGGTCCTCCCATATCTAGTAGCTCTAGTAGAACTAATTAGTAAAGTAAAATATCTTCACACTCATATCCCCGAAGATGTAGATAGAAGCACAACTAGGGCACTCACAACTAGCCGAAAACACTAAGCTCCACAATGTGACAGATGGAAAGCCAATCGTCAACCAGTCACATATCCAATCCCAGGCATCGTTATTCATAATAGAACATTGAAAATACACACATCCTAGTTTTTTTTAGTTTCCCGACCCGGGGATCGAACCTGGGACCTCAACAAGTCTGACGCCTGACCGCTAGTAATACAGTTTATCGTCTCAACATCATGTTTTGTTTCAAAGTATCTTAGATATCCGTTACAAAAACCGTCAGTTAATTAAATCAGTTAAAAAATAATGGACTTTATACAAACACCAGTCATTTACTTACACGCTAGATCATCCGTCAGAAGTGGAAAAAGCTACAGCAAAACCTGCAGTAGGATATGGACATGAAGCTTCTCCCCGTGTTGGTCCGGACATCTTTGCAGAATCATCTGCCTTTCTCGTAAAAGGCGAGCATAGGCTTACCGTCACCAACACCGTAACATCCTACCAGGTGGTAGAGTTTCGCAGCGACTCGCCCGCCCTACCTATTCCTGCCGTCACAACGTTCAATGTCTGTCGTATTCTGGTTTGCAGGATAAAGAATCCCGTAAACTTACTTTTGCTCGAGGCCTAACATCCCGGCCTCAGGTTGGCAGCGTGGTGCTAACGGTGGTACTACCTTACCTACCTTTGTGGTGGTACCTTTGGTGCCGACACCTAGGCGGCGTGAATTTCTTATCATCATTTAAATGTTAATAAAGTATCTTCACGTTCAGGTTCCCGAAGAGGTAGGCAGAGGCACAACCAGTGTCCCCACGACTAGCCGAAGACACTGAGTCCCACAATGTGATAGATGGCAAGCCTATCGCCCACCGGGCACTTATCCAATCCCGAGCAACATTTTTTATTAGAAAATTGGAAAAACCAAATTTTCTTTTTATTGCCCGGGATTCGAACCCGGGACCTTACGTAGTCAAGTCCAATACCCGAACCGCTAGACCACAGGGGCGATAATTCGCCAGTATTGTGTTCAAGAGTACCTAAAATATAAAAAAACATACTCGATTTCGATTTCCAATATTGTATGAATCGAGTTCAATGAGTATGAACCTCAATGTTGTTTCACCACCTCGTTGGTCGAGTGGCTAGTGTACGCGCCTAGTTACATCAACCGACCGCGAGGCTAGGGTTCGATTCCCGACGGGGGCAGGCATTCGTGTGATGAACATTTAGATGTCTGCGCTTCCGGGTCTGGGTGTTTATTAGATTTATTATGGTATTTATTTAAGTATTTCTATGTATTAGAATCGTTGACTAACACCCATAACACAAGCATAATTTGCTTACTTTGGGGTTAGATTCAATTTGTGTAACTTGTCCAGGGATATCTATTCATTTATTTTAGAAGCGATTCCGATTCGGTGGTAGTTTATAAAAAAATGTCGATGCGCACAAGTAAACCATTTATGTGAATAAAGTTTTTTTTCTAATTCTGATTCTAATGTCTTTGTCAGGAGTATAACCTCCAGTAGCGATGTAGCTTCATGGTACTAAACATCTTAACAGTGTTACCTGTTATCGATATTTTCACTTGAAAACGTCGATGATTTGTGTTGCTCAAATAACATACAAAACATACTATTCTACGCAAATCCTGTTATTCAAAAAAGCGTCGATCAAAACAGATTATGTATGAATCGTGTGATCCCGCGGTCTTTTGTGTATTTTTTTTTGTTTGTGACAATCGCGCAACAAAGGAATTTTAAATTTAACAACAATATTGAGTTTTAAATAAATGTTTTTATACGCAAGTGCACTATTTTTATACGTCAGTACATGCTTTTTTATTTCAACGAGATTCTATAGTAAATTCACAGAATATGTGACGATATTTCAATCTGAGGGTTTACTAAAATTATTATGGTATCTACTTAAGTATTTCTATGTATTAGAATTGTTGACAAACACCTGTAACAGAAGCATATAATTTGCTTACTTTGGGATTAGATTCAATTTGTGTAACTTGTCCAGAGGTATTTATTTATTATTCATTTATTTATTAATTATTCTCAAGTGAACAGACATAACTTAGGGTTTAATGTTAAAAATATTTATTTAGATACCTTGAGTTGATAACACTTGTATGAGTACTGTGGTACGATACTTCAGATAGAGATAGGTCTTCTAGAGTATTGTTGCTATGATATTTCTATTGGTTGCTTGGTAACTGATCTATAGTTTGCCTATCTCAGACCTTAGATAGATTTTGTAAATTCTAATATCACCATGGACAAACCAAATAAATCCTTTTAGTTCTAAAATAAATAAATCATTATTATTATTAACTCTTATATATACACAACTGTAACAACTGATAACAACCATGTTGGTTTCGAAATCGAGTGTATTATAAGTAGGTATATAACAAAAAAATTAAATCCTTTCATAAAGATTCAAACACAAGCTTCATTGATAATCTACCTTTTGCATTTACTCTAATATGCTAACTTAAAAGGGGTCAGACTATAAAATCTGATTACTACTGTATCATACTACGTCATTTTCAAAAGGAAATAAAAGAAAAACATCCAGGAATGCTCAGGAGATAAGTCCTGTTTCGTCGAGGTAACGCCCGTGTTCACATGTCTGTACAATCAATGGCTAAAACCCACAATTGTGGCTTTGAACTATTGCCGCATCCGCCTTATTCACCTGATCTGGCACCCGTAGGCTTCTTTCTGTTCCCTTACCTAAAAAGTACTTGTGAGATAAAAGATTTTCGCCAAACGAACAACAAAAGACAAGTAGACGAATTGTTTGACTCTAAAGAAGAATCCTTTTTTTAAAATGTCTAAATGCTTTGAATTGGAGATGTCAAAAGTTAATGGTGAAATGAAAAAAAAATTGTGTGCGTGTACTATCGTACACTCGTAAGAAGTGAAGAAGTGAAACTTCTTTATGACGTTATTTTTCAAAAAATAATTTACTATATGCAACTTTACAGAAATTAGTTAAATAAAGTTTATTGCCAATCCCTACTCCGCTGGAGAAAGTATACTTCGAATCACGCGTGGTAGGGATAAGAACAAAGATGGGGCGTAACGGAAAAATGTGAAAAAATGTTACACCATTTTTTTTTCCAACCCCGATAAAGAAATTTCACTTCAAAAATGAAATGATGAAAGAACTTATTGGCAAATAAACATATAGGTAACTTATTTAGTATTTGTTTATTTTCTTGGTTAGGCCGAATACTTTTCAATCTACCCTCATTTATAGACTGACGTAAGATTAAGCTTAATAGCGTTAAGATTAAGCCATTTGAATCTACATAAACAGAAACTAACAGAAGATAGACATTAGAAACTCCCCTGGTTGCGTCTTACCGCTGAGTTATTTTTGTTCTCTGTATATAACATAACTACCACAGCTCTATAACATATTCTCATTTTTATGGTAAAAGTGTCACGGGAAGTCAAGGTAAAATCGCTGCGAGTTAATATTGATGCATTTTATTTTTCCGTACAATTTTCCCCAGATGAAGTCTCCGAATTTTAAAGAGAATTTAAAATGTGATATTTCGCGCAGGATCCTATTCCAGCGGTTCCGATGTTTGGTGTAAACTCAATATTAAAGCGGTTTCATTTTTATTCTACACTCGTTATTCCCTTAAATATTAAAATACACAATGCATATTTCTAACAGAGATGGTAATAATGCGTTACAAATCCGACGCTGAGTTGTTAAGCCATGTGCATGTGTTTTCTGGCTACTGTAATACAGTGTAGAAACCTCCAAAAAGGAGCATCTCGTCGATTGCTTTCTGCATCGTATAAAAATAGAAGAGTTGTCATCGTAAACTACCACAGCACTATAACATATTCTCATTTTTATGGTAAAAGTGTCACGGAAAGGCAAGGTAAAATCGTTGCGAGTTAATATTGATGCATTTTATTTTTCTGTACAATTTTTCCCAGATGAAGTCTCCGAATTTTAAAGAGAATTTAAAATGTGATATTTCGCGCAGGATCCTATTCCAGCGGTTCCGATGTTTGGTGTAAACTCAATATTAAAGCGGTTTTATTTTTATTCTACACTTGTTATTCTTTTATATATAAAAATACACAACGCTTATTTCTAACAACGATGATACTAGTGGGTTACTAATCCGACGCTGGGTTGTTAAGCCCAAATGAGTAAGTTTTCTGGCTACTGTAATACAGTGTAGAAACCTCCAAAAAGGAGCATCTCGTCGATTGTTTTCTGCATCGTATAAAAATTAAAGAGTTGTCATCGTAAATCTTCATTCCCATATAACACAATTATGGAACCTGTTACGAAGGGCGGTATTTTCAAGCAAAGATAAGTTAGGTACCTTCAAGAAAAGGATGGTAATGCAACTGTGATACTCTTGGTATTGGGGATATCCGTGGGCGGATAACTTTCCATTAGGTGACCCTCTTGCTCGTTATCCTCCTCTTATAAAATAAGAGATATTAGACTTTCTTTGTTATCTGTCCTCCATGGACCAAACCTCGTTGTTTGGCCAAACAAACCAACTTTATTAAATACTTAACGTTCGGTTCGCTTGTATAATTAGTTATTCACGCATAATAACAATGATAATCGAATTTGCATTGTTTAGTCGAAAATAAACAACTAATAGTGGATATGTTATGCATTGAAGAGAAAGCGTACAGTTTAATAGGAACCGCGGTCATCAACTTAATGCAATCGATGAACTGCATAAACCTAAGTTATGTTTATTCAGGTCATTAAGTATTAACATGTACATGACGGTGGATTGTTTCATGGAATTCTTATGACCATTATATGTGTGATAAAAATATTAAATAATATTAAATATGTCGGGTCATATGTTTTGTCATAAAAGTGTTCCTAATTTGAATTTGGAATCTTTCACGACAATGAGTATATATATTTTTTCTAATTTGATGTATTATCAAAAATAGAGTAGGCGTTTAAAGAAGAACGTATCGCGGCTATCGGCATTTAACGGTTATCGAAATTTAACTAGAAGATTCATTTATCTTACCATCAAACGATATAATGAAAACTCACGCTTGGAAGGCAGAAAAAAACTGTCGCCCTTGCTCTGTTACTACACCAGCAGGGGTAAAAGCAGTGAAGGCGCGACTTCCAAGAAATCACATTCGCAGCAGATTTCAAGCAGAAACTGTTGGATGAGATGACTGATAGATGGGGTTAAGCAAAACGCCCTGCAAAATGAACGGCAACAGTCCATAGAGCGGGAAGCACGCAAGACTGGCTGACTGCATATGAAATTGACTTCATCCGCCACGAAGACTGGCCCTCGTCCAGTCTACATTGGAATCCGTTGGATTACAAAATATGTATCTTCACGCCCATATCCCCGAATAGGTAGACAGAGGCACAACCAGGGCACCCACGACTAGCCGAAGACACTAAGTCCCACAATGTGCCAACCGGGCACATTTCCAATCCCGACAAACATTTTTTTTATTAGAAAGTTGGAAAAAACCAATTTTCTTTTTTTTGTTGGCCGACCCGGGATTCGAACCCGAGACCTCATGCAGTCAAGTCCAACACCCGGACCGCTAGACCTCAGAGGCGATTATTTTTTTTTACAAAATATGTCAACACTTGGAGCAGAAGACCTGTTAAAAACCTCATATCAATTGGACGCTGATAAGCAATAATGTGTTAACCCACAAAAAATTGCTCTCGGACATTTTGATGTATTCTGATAACACCTTACATAATTCATATTTAGCAAAAGAGCTTTAAGTCACATGAAGAACATAATTATAGAAAAAACATATTTCTATCATATATATCCCCGTGTTGGTCCGGGCTCCTTTGTCACGGTGTTAGTGATGATAAGCCTATGCTCGCCTTTTACGAGCTGTCTGGCAAGAAAGGCAGATGGTCTATTCTGCAAAGGAACCCGGACCAACACGGGATCTGTGCATCTGGGCATCTGTGATACTCTTGGTTTTGCGGATGTCTGTAGGCGGCGGTGATCACTTTCCGTCAGGTGATCCACATGCTTGTTTCCCTCCTCTTAAAAATGTATCAAAAATACAGATATTATGAATAAAAAAGCCGTCAGTAGGATATATTTCAGCTTGTATTGCTATAAATCAACCGCATACATCAATTAATGACGAGCAGATTGAAGCCAGTGCTGATATTTTGAACTCCGTTGATTAGAATAGGATCAACATTTAAGACCCTGATTACATCTCCGACGCGAACGATGCCGACACTGATGAGGTCACGTCAAAATCTAGACCCGAAAAAGATGAGAAGAGGAAATACAAAGATAAGAATAATAGCATGAGAAAAAAGAAAGCTAACACCAATCAAGATTATTTCAGAGCGAAAGGTAAAAAAGTCTGTGCGAAATAGTTTAACAGAAGCGATTGCAGATGGCCATTATAATGGTACAGAAAAAATTCCATCGATCAATGTTAACCATAATTTTATAAATTAGCAATTTTTTTATGATATACCTAAAAAATAAAAAAGACTTGATTTGAAGGCTGATGGCTACAAGATTTGATGTTAACGTAGAATTATTTTTTTTGAAGAATTTATGGAAATGAGGAAAGGTAAATTTTCTTGATTTTTAATAAAAATATAAAAGTTATGGGACTTTAACTTGAAACCATTTTATACCGTCTAAGCAGGAACGTCCTTTTATCAATAACCGTTTATATGCCACAACATGTTCTTTATATCATTAGACTCTGAATCAATCATTAAACAAAAAAGTGTCAAGTTCCTTGACATGCCTTTATCAATATTGTAGCATATTTAACATTTTTCAACAAACAATAATCTCACTTTTAGGTAGTACTATCTACCTCATCTCCGGTTTTGTTAGTAATTTATTGCTCAATTAATTATTTCTTTCATTTGGTACAAGAAAAGTCCCGCAAATAATCTATTTTATTAACAAATTAATTAAAAACTATTAACATATTTTAAGACACCATTTTCTCAATATGTCGTGTGTGTGGGTTAAAACATTATTGCTTATTAGCGTCCAATTTGGAGTCACTTAAGGCATCTCTGTTCAAAGCAGCCGCCGATATTCACATGGACCTCGTGCGTGCTGCTGTAAACGACTGGCCGCTCACATTGAAGGCCTGTACTGAAAATCGCGGGGTTCATTTTGAGTAAACGTAATTAACTTATGATGTTTTATTCAGTTTATTTTGATAAGTACCTAGGTGATTATTATTTAACAATAAACATGTGACAGAATTTATTTGCACACCACAATGTGGTAGAATATGTTGTATTTTTAAATATCTTTATAACAACTTTTAACACACATATCCCGCAAATAAAAAATTTTCATTTCATTTCATTTATGACCCGACAAAGGAGATGTTTGCAATTCTGGATTTCAATTTCTGTATCATTTTTTTTAGATCAGACAGCGAAAAAGCACACAGCTCTTTTTATGGTAAGAGTAAAACTAGGGCCTATGGACATCTTAGATGTTGTGGCCGAGGTCCAAGGCCAGTTATGAAAAGTTCCGACCGGAACATAACACTTTCATCATGGAATCATCATAGGAATAGTTAAGGAGGTGACTATGATGAATAAATATGGAATAGTGGATAGCCCAGTCCGTAGTGGCAGTATGGCACTACCACCAGTAGTCTTGTTGGTTGGTTTTTGCATGCCTCGACAGTTCGTACTGTCTGGAAAGGAAGCAGATGGTCTCTTCTACGCAGGAAAGCCGGACAAACACGTGGAAAAATAACAAATTTAGGTTTTCTGGTATATATTTAAGTATTTCTATGTAATAGTATAGTTGAATAAAACCCATAACACAAGCACATGAATTGGCCTTTCTATGAGTAAATCAATTTTTAGTAGTTAGTCAAAGGATTATTATTAGTTATTTATTAAAGAAGAAAGAAAAAATATTTATTTGCGGAATATGAGTGTTACAAAGATGTTACAAAATTATTTAGGTGCTTCTACATATTCTACCAACTTTTGGTGTGCAAATATTTTAATAGTTAGATATTAAACAATTAGTTAATTTAATTATTTACTTACTTTTTACACACTTTTTATTATATTGATTTGGTACATGATTATTTATTAATACAAACAATTTTTAGAATATAAATTAATTTATCCCTGTCTACCGTAAACTACCACCGTTTCCAAACCTAGCCAGACAGGAGAAGAAACGGCGAAACAAACTCCTGCGCATCCAACATTCTGCAATTAAATTAATCATATTAGAAATACTTTATTATTTATTCTTACCTGCAAGAAAATCTTTGACACTATAAAAATTTTTCTCTAAAAGTATGTTGAATAGGTGCCTTTTTTCGAAATCTGCTCAATGGAAGTGATTTAAGATTATCAGGAATTTTGTTGTATATACGAATTGACATACAATACACATTATTTTTGTAAATATTGTTCTACACAGGGCGTTTACGTATTTTATACGCTAACGTTCTTAACTTAGACCAAAAGAGTCTTCTCTCTTTACGCGCGGTTCCTCCATTATTCAAAAGAACCCTAACCGTAAAAACGCGCTTTTTCATTCTAAATCGTAACAGAAGCTAAGTTTTTATCAAATGTATGCAACTACAAGTTACCTATATAGTTACGATCGTAGATTTGAGGTTTTCAGATACACGTGAGGCAGTTCGTAAGAGATTAATATAAATTGTCTAAATTTACCACCTAGCCTAACCTCCTAATCGAAACACAACTGCAGCAAGCACTGGCTATGAAACTCTATAGGAACAAATTAGATGGTAAATTAAAACGACAAGATACCAGGGTAGTTAGGTACACATTAATGTGTAATCGAATACCAAAAGTAATAATTTATGAAGTTTCTATTCTTGGCGCCTGGTGAAACTCAATTTGGTATCTTCATATCCCTGAAAAGGTGGCCGAGGTACCAAAAGGGCACCCACGACAAGCCGAAAACATTAAAAAAAAATCTTCACGCCCATATCCCCGAAGAGGTAGGCAGAGGCACAACCAGAGCATCCACTACTAGCCGAAGACACTAAGCCCCACAATGTGATAGCAAATATCCAATCCCGATCAGATTTTTTTATTAGAAAATTGGAAAAAACCCAATTTTCTTTTTGAACCCGGAACCTCATACAGTCAAGTCCAACAACTGAACCGCTAGACCACAGAGGCGATGACCGAAAATACGTCGAACAATGTGGCAGGTGTCAAGCCTTTTGCCAACCAGGCATCCAATCTTGGGCAAAGTTATTTTTAATTTGTAGTTATTTTATCTTTATCAGCATTTACAAAAAATCAAAACCATTTAGACAAATTTTTAGATGAACTAAAATAAGTGAAGAAGTGCAATTGTATTGTTACATTAATAATTTTATTATTCAACCAATTAAAAATATGCAAAAACAGCAGTCGAGTTCGTAGTGCTCTTGTTTTTCATAATAAAACAATTTTAAAATAATCGTTTCATTAAATGTTGAAGTATACATTTCATAATTAACTTTGGCGATACTCTCGAATGGTGAATGATTTATATTTTAACTGCACTTTATAAAATAAAGTCTTGTGGGTATCAATATTATGTTGTTATGGTTTTAAAATAATTTCTTTTTACCTGATAAAACTGTTTATATGCGGAATATGTGTGTTAAAAAGTTGTTATAAAACTATTTAAGCATTCATACATATACAGTGGTGTGCAAATATTGAATTTAGTACATATATTTTTTAAGTGAAACTTCTTTATCGGGGTTGGAAAAAAAAACTGTGTAACATTCTTTTTGTATTAATAACAAGGTTAACTCTTATTTACAAACAATTTTAAATTGTTTTTACTCTTTCTTGTAGTAAACGCTTATATTTATCGACTATACATTTTATTTAATACTTTTCATTACTCTACAGCCAATCGGTTTCACCTATTACGGGCTTATTATTACCATCAGGTCTTTAAAAATAAAGGTAAGAAGACTGTTTTAAAAAGTGTGTATACAATGGAATTCTAACAAGTGCCGACTATAACAGTCTATACCTATCCCGATATAATCTATATTATTTTTTAAATCGTTACTGAATTTAATCCTATCTACTGCAAAATATTCTTCTATATATTTTATACTACTACCATATTGTGTATGTTTGTATCTTACTTTGGACGGTAATACAGTTCCATCAGTTACTTCAACTGAAATAGTCATTCCTTATTTGAATTCGGTCAAGCAACTGAACTAAACATTGATGACAATCAGCTAGTCTAAATAAGCTAAAAAGAGGAGTCAAGCGGTAATTCTGCTGTTCACAAACTAAACTTATTTTAGGCGCGTGCTATCTTTCTCAAATGAAACAAAAACAAAAGAGATGGAACGCTTTAGACACGTCAGATTAGTCCGAACATGTCAAATCGCGATGTTTTTAATCGACGTTTTCCGATTGATAGTTTAAACGTCTATAGAAATGACGTGTACGGTCTAATTTGACAGCGCTAAAAGTGTTTTGTCTCTTTCTGTTTCTTTCGTTGAAAGAAGACAGCGATAACTTAAAATTACTTTAGTGAATGCCCAACAAAATTACCACCAATAGATGGCTAGCTCTTTGTGTCTAAATTTAAATCACATTACTAATCACAGTATCAGAACTAATTTTAATGGCTTATTTTTTATGTACACTGTTCGCCTCTGTGCTCTAGCGTTCCATGCGTTGGACTTGACTTCATGAAGTCCCGGGTTTAAATCCCTGCCCGTACAACAAAAAGAAAATGTGGTTTTTCCAATTCTCTAATAAAAGGAAGTGTTGCTCGGTATTGGATTTGTGCCCGGTTGGCTATGGGCTTGCCACCTATTATATTGTGGGACTCAGTGTCTTCGGCTAGTCGTGGGTGCCTTGGTTGTGCCTCTGCCCTCTTTGGGAATATGGGCGTGAAGGTATAATGTTCACCATTAGATTCTTTTTTTTATGATATTGGAAGGCAAAGAAGCAGACGGATTTTCTGATGGTCAGAAATTTATGCCGCCTAGGGACACCAAAGGCGGTAATGGTGCGTTGCCAACCTGAGGCTGGGACATTAGGCTTCGAGCAAAAGTAAGTTTACCGGCTACCTTACCCTCCACTCCGGAACACGTCATGACGTTATGGCGGTAGGAATAGGTAAGGTGGTGATACCAATCTGGGTGAGTAGCTGCGAAACTCTACCACCTAGTCAGGTGTCACGGTGCTAGTGACGGTAAGCCTATGCTCGCCTTTGACGAACTGCCTGGCAAAAGGGCAGATGGTCTATTCTGCAAAGGAGCCCGGACCAACACGGGAAAACCATAAAAACCTCTTGCCTTTTCATAACTCACTTTTCAATCTAATGTCCTTTATTTCCGGTTTTAACTCCAACACTCTTTCTAATTCGCAATAACTGCAGGTGAAATTTATTCATCAGTCTTCGAGTTTATGGAAATACCTTCCTTTCTACATCAAGAAACCACAGAGCAAGTTTTCCTTAAAGAGACAGATTTGAAAATTACTTCCTACTGGCTCTAGCGAAGAAAGTTTTCAATCAGTAGGAACTTTAACACTCCTTTCACGATATAATAATATGCTGTACTTAGTTTAGATTTGTTTTTTTCTCAAACAATTTTTTTTCTGTTCTATTAAATGTTGACTAATAGACAACACCGAATTAATTAATCTTACTTTTTGAATAATACTAGTAGTTGTCCGTTGGTCGAAATTCAACCAAAATAAATTTTAACGTCTTGTTGATAAGACGCCATCTTCATTTCTCAAGAACAACTTCTTTGTTTCCAAACTTTTTAGTGCGCCATCTGTGATCTTTTATCGTTACCATCAGTATATTTGTTTGTGTGTGTCAAATGCATGGTAGTGTGGGTAATGCTTTATTTATTGATTTAATGTACTTTATAAGCAATGTTATTAAAAATGTTAGTGTTTTGCACCTCTCCTACACGTAAACTATAAGTATGCCAAATTTTATGCTCCTGCGTCCACGCAATTTTCGTAAAAAGGGGTCGAAAGTTTTGGCATTACGTGTTAATATATAGATAACGTCAGGAGTGTCACTAGTCGAGGGGGCAAGTTGAATCGGAGATTGAGAAAAATATGTATTGTAGGTTAACCTACAATACTTTTCTCAGTCTTTTTAACTTTTTGACACGCCTTTCATTTTGTGCTTAAAAAGTAGCAAAGTAGTAGTAACAGTACTAGAACAGTCGATCAAATAAGTCAAGTTAAAGACATAAGACTGTGTACATTTGGCAACATTTCTAAACTCTCTAGGGGGGGGGGACAGCCCAGGGTCACCCTGGCCCTCCCTTGGCGACATCCTTGTATATGGCATACATATAAATAGAAAATACTTCGTATTCATAGCAAAATATCTAAAAGATTTAATTTCATTTTAGTACAGAAATCGGAGTACGGCAATTAGCTACTTTTTAACTGATTTCTAAAAAGGTGGAGGTTCTCAATATTACTGTTTGATTTTTTTGTGACAATTAGGCATATTTTCCTATTTCGATATTTCTTTTTTAAAAAAGATATGTCATAATCCAGAGGTGATCCAATACCAATTTTATTATGATCCGACTAGTCGTCATCATTGATAAGGTCCTAAACGTAAACAAAAAATGCATTATTAAGTGTAACTCAAAAACTAATATTAAGATGTAAATAAAATTTAAGTGGGACCATTTCGGAATCATTTTGCTGTATTTCTAAAAAATAATTATAAAATCGCAGCGTGGTAGGTACCTAATGAAATACTTGAAGTCGAGTTTTGCAGTTTTACTGAGCTGAATTATTATTCAAATATTACGTTAATATGAATCCAAGATTTATCTATAAGACAAATTAATTAAGCACATAGGCAATATACAATTATTTCTGCACTAGCTGTTACTTGTGGCTTCGCCCGTTTTTGCAGGAACCTGTTGTGGGTGTTCCCGATCTATCTGTGTTCCAAATTACAGATTAATTCGTTCAGCCATTCGAGCGTGAAAGAGTAACAAACATACTCACATCCTTACAAACTTTCGCATTTATAACATAAGTAAGACTAGTAGGATAGGAAGTAGGACATGTGTGTGGATATTACCCAGTGTTGGTCCGGGCTCCTTTGTAGAATAGGCCATCTACCTTCTTTGCCAGGCAGCTCGTAAACGGCGAGCATAGGCTCACCGTCACTAACACCGTGACATCTGACTAGGTGGTAGAGTTTAGCAGCGACGCGCCCGGATTGGTACCACCGCCTTACCTATTCCTGCCGCCATAACGTCATGACGTGTTTCGGTTCGGAGGGTAAGGTAGCCAGTAAACTTACTTCTGCTCGAGGCCTAACTACCCGGCCTCAGGTTGGCAACGCACCATTACCACCTTTGGTGTCTCTAGGCGGCGTGAATTTCTTAACATCAGGAAATCCATCTGCTTGTTTGCCATCCAATAATATAAAAAAAAATGTTCAGACGATTTCAAAGTTTCAAAGGTATGAAGACTCTGGGCCAACTAGTGTATTATTGTGTAACGAAAACATAATACAATTTCTTAGGTACACGAGCTGTAACCACATCGTCAGGGCGGCTGATTAGGTTGGGAACGAATGAGAAAAACCACTGGCCCTAGAGACAAATACTTCGGTTAACCTCGGCTAGGAACGTTAGTGGAACATAAGTTTATGTAATATGCTTTTATATGTTTTAAGTTTCATATTTTAACTAGCTTTTAGCCGCGGTTTTACTCGCATTTGAATCGTTAAAAAGTGTCTTAAGTTACTTTTGGAATCTAGGATATGTGTGCAAACTTTCATGATGATTGTTAAACAGTTTCGCGTAAAAGTGTAACTAACATACTTACGTTCTACCTCTACGGTCTAGCGGTTCAGGTGTTGGACTTGACTGCATGAGGTCCCGGGTTCAAATTCCGAGTCGCGCAACAAAAGAAAATTTTATTTTTCCAATTTTCTATTTAAAAAATATTGCTTGGGATTGGATATGTGCCCGGTTGGCGATAGGTTTGCCACCTTTATAAAACTTGAATATTAACTTTGTGCATTTTTGATATTTTGGAATGGTTAGAGAATCATTTTGCACGAATTATTTTAATTATCGATATGAAAGTACTATAATTTTTGTGGTAGAATACAATATTAATTGATTGCGTTATCGTACACAACACGAATATTAGCGCAAGCGCCCTGCGCTGTCTTACGAATTTTCGATTAGTTCACGAGTCCTGACGCTAATTTAGAAGTTTTTACCCATTCCAAAATAAGTGCGGAAGCCGCTAATTATAACAGGATTGGTTACCTGTTCCTGCGGTCATAAACTTACTGTTTCTCAAGGCCTAACATCCCGTCCTCAGGTTCGCAATGCAGCATTACTTTGGTGTCTTTAGGCGGCGTGACATTCTTACCATCAGGAAATCCGTTTGATTGTTTGCCTTCCCATATCATGAAAAAGTTGGCAACACACTATTTACAACTGAAAATGAGAGCAATAGGATGTCCATCTGCTATTTGCCTTCTATTTACAAAACCATAACCCAACACTCCAATGAAATAGCTGACGCGTACGTAAGGCTGATGTTTGTGAGGTCAACAGCACTCTCATATTTCCATCCGAAAATTCCTTTCTGCGTTTGACGTAGGCTTAAGCATAAAGTGATGTAGGTCACTGAATTTGATTTCGCTCATGAAATCCATATTATTTTTATAATAGAATTTAAGTGGACGAAAAGATAAATTTCCTGAAACATATGTCAGTTTACTAGACAGAATCTATACTTGTTATCGTCGGCACTTGGTGGAATTCCATTGTATATACACGTTTTTTGGAGTTAACACTTGTACCTATTCACTGTATACTTTATTTAACACTTTCTGTTACTTTTTAGCCAACCGGTTTCACTTTTTACAGCATCATCAGGGCTTTGAAACTAAAGACAATAAAATTATTTTTAAACAAAAAAGAAAACCGCCTTCAAAAACTCTCGAGAACTAAAAAGGATGAAATAATTTGTTATATTATTATGTGTACAAACTATATCCTACCCAAAAATATTTACAAGAACTCAACAAAAGATATCGACGTAACTAACCTATGAATAAACACTTATTTTAATTACTTACCTACCTTAATTGATACTCTTCTAATAACTAACTATATTATACCTAATACCTACACAATTTCTTATTTTTTATGTAGCACTTGAAGTCGGTGCCTCCATTCATCCATGCCTTCAATTATTTTAGTTACAAAATTACTCAAGA
>NJDD01000519.1:153967-177656 GCA_002245505.1 Calephelis nemesis
ATTGTTTTAAAAAAAATAAAATTATATGTCTAGTTATAGAAAAAATAATTCTGTTAATTATAATGCTTATAAAGTACATTGAGTCAATAAATAAAACATCACCCAGACTACCATGCATTTGACAAACACAAATATATTGATGATAACGATAAAAATCACAGATGGCGCCCTAAAAAGTTTGGAAACAAAGTACCTAGTTGGTCTTGAGAAATGAAGATGACTTTCTTATCAACAAGATATTAAAATTTATTATGGTTGAATTTCGACCAATGGGCGACAACTAGTATACTTTAAAACGATATCTAACGTTATAGATATTATAAAACAATAAACCTGTTTACGCTTAGCCTAGTAACAAAGCAAATACTATTATATGATATATATACATTATAAGATACTATTATAGACTTCCCATGACCGATTAATTTGATAGCTATATTCAGGAATTCGAAGACAATGAAATACTTCGAATTAATATGTGCCACTGCGTACTGCAGTTGTGTACCTACTAAGAAATCCGTCTTATTTCGCTTCTAATACCGAAAATATCACATTTCAAATGGTTAGAATATTTAAGCGCAGTAAAAGTGCAACAATCAACTCCAACTGTTTCAATGAAAACCGACGTCGCGATTTGATAATTCTTTTTAGAAAAATAGACTAAATGGTTCTACATACGACTTGATAATATTTTTTTTGAAAGATAGACGTGGTTCTACATACTTTTTATCAACATCCTACTAGTCGTTTTTGAGTCAATAAATAATGCATACATTTTTCACTTATGTTGACGATGGTCAAAACACAAACAACCACCTCGTTGGTCGAGTGGCTAACGTACACGCCTCGCTACACCGATCTCGGGTTCGATCCCCTACGGGAACAAGCATTTGTGTGATAAACATTTAGATATCTGCGCTTCCAGGTCTGGGTGTTTATTAAATTTATTCTGGTATATATTTAACTATTTCTATGAATTAGTGTCGTTTACTAACACCCATAACACAAACATGTAATCATTACTATAAATATTTATTATTACCATAAACAACAACAAAACTATAAAATATTTAGTATATCTTAAAAATCTTTATTTTTTACTTTTTTTTCTTAAAAATCACAAGTCACGTTAAATAAATATGAGACCACTTTGGAACCATGACCTATTTTTCTAAAAATAACCAAAAAAATCGGTTGGCTATTGCCTAAGAAGTCATGTAACGATCATACAAAAACATATAAAACCTCCTTTTACCGCCTCCTTTTATCGAGCCTGTTAAAAAGGGATTGAAAAACACTGACTTACGACCAATGTTAATAATGTATCTTTAGAGATGGATTTCAAGCAATCTAGATAGCTGCGTATCCGCCGACCTATCCCTTACCCAACTGCCATACCTATTATCCTGTGCACGGATATGTTATTGGCAAGCGATAACATAAAAATGAATCGAAACATCAATCTTGGACTGCAAGTTTGGGATTAGAATTAATTATTAATATTGGCCGTTATATTACATTTTATTTTACTAAAATTGTAACACAAAATTACAATATAATGAATAGCTGCTGATTTAAAATCGCTTATTAACTTTCTATCAAACAAACCAAAACCAAATAACTGATATCGCCGCAAACTCGACGAAACGCGCAAAATTGTAAAAGTTAAATGATCCAACCCTTCAAATAAGCTTAGCGAACATAAACATTTCGGTATTGAAAACCACAGATGAGTTAGAAACAATTATCTTTTTTTAATTAATTCTATCTTCACGTCTGTATCCCCGAAGAGGTAAAACCAAGGCACCCATGACTAGATGAAGACACGATAAGTTCCATAACTAGCCTACCGCCTACATATCCAATTCCGGGAAACGTTGTTTTATTTTTTTAAAACTTAAAAAAAAATACTAAAATAGATTATAAATTATTTTACTTCTCATAAGGCATGCCTTGCCTTATGAGAAGTAAAATACATGAGGCAGTTGTGACAAGTCTATAATAATACTAAAATCTGTCACCGAATCAGAACGCGGCTACACACTGAGAAGATCCAGCGAAAGAAACTCAGTGAGGCTATATTCTTTCCAGTCCTGTAAGAGTACGGGAATCCAGCCTTTGCATTTGCCTTTACCGATTATGCGGTGGAGATTGAAAACTATAATAATAGAAAGCAGATATTAATCGCCTCTGTGGTCTAGCGGTCTAGATGTTGGATTTGACTTCAAGAGGTCCCGGGTTCAATTCCCGGGACGGGCAATAAAAAGAGAATGCGAATTTACTATTAAAGAAATGTTGCTCGGGATTGAATATGTGCCCGTTTGGCGATAGGCTTGACACATATCACATTGTGGGACTTAGTGTCATCGGCTAGTCATAGAAGCCCTTATTGTGCCTTTCTTTCTTATTTTAAAAAAATTAAGTAGTAATACGTTAAACATTATTATTTATAAATGATTGGTATGAGAAGCAATTAATCCTGAGCACTCTTAACCGATAAATATTCAGCAATGGTAAAGTAACCTTTATTACATAATTTTACTTTGAAAAATTTTTTAAAACGCGATAAACTAAACAAAACAATAAAAATATTCTACCACATACCTAAATGATAGTAAGTACTTTCATACCGATAATTAAAGCAATTCGTGCAAAATTATTTCCTAGCCATTCCAAAATATCAAAAATACATAACGTTAATATTCAAGATTTCACTTCGAACAGCACTCCCGGAGTGCAACGCGTAATTTTTCTTATTAATGCCAATCAAGCTACGATAATTAATTATAAGTTCAACTCTTTTAATATTTGGGCCAAAGGCGCATTAGGCACTTGCGTTTTTCACTGCATAATATTACAAGTACTTGAATTCTATATCGCGATATTAAGCTTTTTTAACTCTGTTGCAAATACGTATTACATAATAGCTGTCCCGGCAAATTTCGTTTTACTCGGTCAGTTTGTATGAAAATAATTAAATGATTTTTTTTTCAAGTTTCCTCGCAGTCTTTTCCACTTTCTCTGAAAACTTTTTCTAGAATTCTATAAATACAATACAACATTCAGTACAGTACTCAATAGTCGTGCGGAAGCTATGCGAGTACATACAGACAAACATTCATTTTTGTGTATGTATAAAGATTATATGCCTGTAACATACATATGTATATGTATTTTGGACACTTCTTAAGGGGACGTTGGTCTAGTTCTAGATCATACTCGACTTAATTTTTTCAAAAGATCTTCTTACCTAGGCAAAAGAGCCCGTTGACAACTTTTGCAACCCCGCGTGACGTCATTAATTCCTTTTAAATTGTTTTATACTTCTAGAAAGTCATTTTATTTGAGGACGATCTATAACTAATTAGTTTGTTTCTTATATAATAAAATTTATATACCAAAAGGAAATTCTTATCTTTATAACTTGGCAGCTTACCTAATTTATAAAATGAATTTGCTATAAATTGTCGATTTCAATATTTTTATCGTATTTTAATTTTATTTCTGCCCTTGTCGGAAAAAAAGGAATGTTGTAAGTTTGACATTTCTGTGCATGTGTTAATGGCATTATAACTTCTTTATGAATCAACCGATTTCAATGCAGTTTTTTTTGTTTAAAAGCTTGCATAGTTAAGATGTTTAGACAAAATAATGTAGTCAGATACATAGCTGACAGTGTTTGCGGTGGTTCATAAAACAGTTATTTCTACAATAAATCAAAGGTGATTCTTATCAATTTTTCTTTTGTTACTTGACATTTTAGTTTATATTTTGTATTTAAATTCAGTTTTAAATATACTGTTATGCAAAGATCAGGTAATAAGCACTTAGTGTATTGTATTCCTAAGTACTTTTTGCACTTTCACAGTAACATAAAATTATTGTTTAGTAATGGAGTGCACTTACACATAATTAAAGAATACTTTAATTGAATAAATATACTATTGTAACATTTTTCTTATAAAAACAAAATATATAGCTAACAACACAAAATGGAGTTTTGGTGCCATCTGCATCGAGAGAAAAGATGGTTGAAATTTTTTTTCATAATTATTGAATTTAGTGTTTAGGTATATTGAGTGAAATTATTCAATTTTGGTGGCATTTTGTACAATTTTGTTCAGTGAAAGTGCACAAATGAAATGATCATGAAGAAATCAGCATATCGTGTATTTCCTCGTTGCCGCCAAAAAGCTTTAGTAATGAGGCCGCCCCTTTACTCAAGAGCCTGACATGACTTACTAACGACTTATGACTGATGACTAATTATAATTTATTAAAATTTATATAAAATTTGGTGCAAATTTCTACTTGACTTAAGGCAAAACACTAACGTGAAGGCCAAAACTTAAAGAAAAAAAACCAACACAAAAGTTCGCCAACCAGGCAGATATCTCATTCCGGGGTTTTAGATACGGGTATGTGCGAAGGGTTACCTATCACATTGTGGGACTACCTTCGGTTAGTTGTGGGTGTACTTGTCGCACTTCTACATCTTCGAGGACACGGGCAGAAAACCACTTTAGTACTTGAAAAATCTATCGATTTGCCTATAATAAAAAATACAACAAAAAAGTTTAGTTTAAGTTTAGTGTGACAGGTACTGTCCTTATGTTTGGTACAATTTGAACGAATTGGGATCTTGTTTAAAGACATTGTTTAAAACTATCTCTATCACATACTTACCCATTACTTTATACGCATATACGTAACTTTACACCAAGTCCTTTTGCAAGTTAGGCAGAGAGTATCGAATATCAAGTGTCACGATTCCTCCAAACCTGCCAGCTTCCTGCACATTTTTAACTATTTTTATACAAAAAAAACCGGTTTCAGAGACTCTTGTAAGGACGCCAGCGATTTGATCGTAAAAGGACATCTATGTACATATATTAATACGTGATGCCAAAACTTTGGACCCCTTTTTACGAAATTTGCGCTAACGGAGGAGCATGAAATTTGGCACACTTATAGTTTATGTGTAGAATGCTAATATTTTTCAATAATAATGCTTCTAAAGTACATTAAATCAATAAATGAATCATTACCCACACTACCATGCATTTGACACACATATTAAAATATATTGATGTTGACGTAAAAGATCACAGATGGCGCACTCACTATTCAAAAAACAAAGTAGTTGGTCTTAAGAAATGAAGATGGCGTTCTTATCAACTTATGGTTGAATTTCGACCAATGAGCGACCACTACTTATAATAACCACATCAAAATTGATAGCACCGTTTAGTAGTCAAAGTGTATCAACGTCAAATAGATAGATTTTCTCATTTATGATATTAGTCAGTATGGATTATTCTTAGGACTGCGCATCACAGATAAAGTACGAAAATAGGCTACTATCTTCTGGCCAATAGGTCAATAAAAGATAAGTCACTAAAATCCGCGAAGCTAAACGATAAGAGCGATAAGGCATATCCTAATGGACATTTTTATGATTTTCTACCAAAGGCTTCCCCCGTAAATATTAGGGAAAATTTAAATAAACTTGCGTTTTAATTTCAATTAACGACTTAATAAATCTTGTCGTTATAACTTTTATAGCGTGATAAAGCTTCCGAGTCCTAGTAATTTTATAACTTTGTTAAAAGGCCCAAATGACTTTGTTTAAGCTAAGACTTTGAATATATAAAATTAAGTTTTTATGGCATAAAACAGAAAACAAGCAAAGGGCTCTCCTAATGGCTAAATATAAACTTGGCCTATAAACACCATAAATAAAGGTTCATCGCTGCCCTGTCACCATGATCTTAGGTCAATTGAGTAAGTATAACAGATGCGATACTGTCCAGATCGAAATATTACGGTGACGGGAATAAGAAAGGTAGAACCCACGTAGAAACTCTAACCGGCCAAGTTGTTGGACAGCACTACCAACAGTGGTCTTGTTAGTATTGATTTTACCTACGCATGTCTACACACGGAGACGGATTTTTTGCAAAGAGGACTAGGACCAAAATGGGAATTTATTTAAATGTATAAATAAAAGTGAACTTTTGTATTTAAAATAAAAGTCTGTTCGCTAACAGTGACACTGAATTTGAATTTATTCATGATAACGTGACAATCGAGAACATTAACGATACTGCAACAGAAAAAAAATAAAAATGGCAGGTCACCAGCAGTTGATATTCGGACTTCAACTTGCAGTCGGAACATGCTGGATTTGGAAGTAACAAATTATCCATAGGAAAACTGTATGTTACTTTCCTTTATATACTGGTACGTTTTGCTCTTTAACAAAAGATGCTGCCATGTAAAAAACAAAGCAGCGTGCACATACGCGAAATCGTAATTATCAGTGCATCGAAATGAAGTTGTCAACGGTTATGTTTGTTGTGTAAGTGTATCTTACTCTCTTAAAAATGACTAGCAATGTTTCCGAAGAGTGAATGTGTTTGGAGCTTTCTGCTTTTGGTTAGTCCAAGCCATTCACTTCTTATTGTCTTTCCTGCTTTATACCGCTATAAGTAATACACATACATTTTTCGATATAAAATTGAATTTTATTAGGATTTAAGTATGGATATTCACAAAGTAACTCATTGTTCTATCAATTTAAAATGTTTGTCTACCTAAACTTGAAAGTTTAAGTGAACAAACCATAGAAAAGGGCATTATAGAAAAAATGTAATAAAACTAAGTCAGCGTTCTTTGCAACATATTTATTTTCTCATTTCTTCTTCTTCACAAACACATAAAGGTGTTCATTATGTAAAAATACTTTACACATCATACATCTATAATAAGTAGCTGCTTGTAATTAAATATATATTTATATACAAAAAAATGAATACTCATTTCGCGTGGTCATCGCATCACTCTTGATCACATCTCTAGCGGTTCAGGTGTTGAACTTGACTGCATGGGGTCCCGGGCCCGAATCTCGAGTCGGGAAACAAAAATATAATTTGGTTTTTCCAATTTTCTAATAAAAAAATGTTGCTCAGCATTGGATATGTGCCCTGTTGGCGATAGGTTTGCCACCTACTACATTGTGTGACTTAGTGTCTTCGACTAGTAGTGGGTGCCCTGGTTGTGCCTCTGCCTACCTCTTCGTGGATATATAGGAGAAGAAACACGTGAAGATAAAAATCGAGAAAATTACTAGGAAAGTGGGAAAAAGCAAACTTCAATGTTTTCCATACAAACTGTTAGTAGTTGTTATTGTCAAGCGATACGAAGTTCCCTGGATCGGCTAGTATTCGATAATAATATAAATTTTAAAATGTAATGTAACTTCGTAAAATGATAACTAATCTAAATCATAGATATATATTGATGATATTATTTTAATAATAAAAAATGCGTAATTAGTTATTTTGAACACGCGTTCAAACCCAACAATATTAAAAATTTCAAACATTAATAGAAATAAAACTCTATTAACTGAACTAACATTTTTTGTAAATATTAACGAATAATTAATTTCCTTAGCCAAAATCGAAACTTAAACATTAAAATTAAGAGATTAAATTGTAAACGTTAAAATAGTCTTAAAGTGGGTAAACATGTATTTTCACGCAAAGCATCCCCTAAAATATAGACAATGGTACAACCAGGGCACCCATGACTAGCCGAACCTACAATGTGATTGGTGATTTGATATTGCGAACTGGGCACATGTCCAACCCCGGGTACTTTTTTATAAAAAAATTGAAAAAGCGCATTTTTTGGTTGAATCTATACTTGATATCGTCGGCACTTGGTGGAATTCCATTGTATATACACGTTGTTGGTGTGGGTACCGTCAGTAACATCTAACCAAATAGGTATTGAACGTTAAATCAAAAAAGTCTTTTTTATCTTTAGTTTCAAAACCCTGATGATGCTGTAAACAGTGAAACCGGTTGGCTAGAAAGTAACAGAAAGTGTTAAATAAAGTATACAGTGGATAAGTACAAGTGTTAACTCCAAACAACGTGTAAATACATTTTTTGGTTGTTTTCCCCGGGGATCAAACATGAGACCTCATGAAGTCAGTCCAGTACCGGACCGCTAGACCACAGAACACCAGACCAATAAACGGGGCAATGTACATTCAAAAATCATAAAGCGTGGAAGGAAGTATTCTCACTCTTGCATTCTTGAATAGGTATAACTACGACTAACCGAAGATACTACTTGTTCTCATAATGTGATAGGTAACAAACCTTATACTAACACTTAGGCAATCCCGGGAAACTTTGTTCTCATTAGAAATTTAGAAAAACTCATTTTGAGTTGCCCGACTTTGAGAATCGAACCCGGATCTTCACGTAGTCAACATAAACATCGTACCCCTAGAACAAAGAAGCGATCAAAAAAAGAAAAGTGAAAAATATTAGCTCACCTCTAACAAAAGAATATCGGGTAAGCCGATAAAAGTAAAAGGAAAGCTGTACAAATACCATTATTGTTTGGGACAATACAAAATATTTTAGTGTATTCCTTTATGGCGTGTCGCTAACCTAATAATAATACACATTACAAATATACGTCACCACTTCAGTCGTCGTCGTTGTAGTAATCCATTTGGAAGATTAGGACACAATCCAAGTTTAGTTTTAGTTTAGTAATCAAAACATACAATAAATCAGATGGCAGCCTCAGGTTTCCAACTTTTTTATGACATTGGAAGGCAAACACGCAGACGGATTTCTTGATGGTTAGAAATTCATACCGCCTAGAGAGACCAAAGGCGGTGATGGTGCGTTGCCAACCTGAGGCTGGTGTGCTAAGCTCACCTTGCCCTCCGAACCGGAACACGGCAACGGCAAGCATTGACGTTATGGCGGCAGGAATAGGTTAGGCGGTGGTACCAATCCGGGCGAGTCGCTGCTAAACTCTACCACCTAGTAAACCTGTAACATCTTAGGTTTATGTATGTATTTAACAGCGTCAGTGGTGGAGTTAGTCATACTGTGGGTCTGGTTTGTCTGGGTCTTATGCGTAATAAATCGTTTGTCTCTCTGTCTGGCAGGTGGTAAAAGGCGATAGTAGTTTAACGCCCGCTTCCTATTTTCAAGTAACGTGTCGTTTTGATTACGGATGGTAATATTTCGTACGATAAGTAAGATTGTCAAACCCGGTTGCTCGTTTTTGACAGTTACCTCTGAACATTTTTAGAAAATATGAGGAACGCTCCGTTATTTTTGAGCTCACTACGAATGGTAAACCCTATGGATTTCGTTTCGTTAGGTATAGGAACGGGCATAAATGGATCATTACCAACTAGACTAGTGGCGATAGAATGCTATAAAGCAACTTGCTCGGGTAGGGAACGATGGTTCCTTTGGCTTTTCCTATTACTGCCGCCATTGTGCCATTCTCATGTTCCAGTCCGAAGTGTAGAGTAACCTGTTCGAGTAGACTTGTGCAATAGATCTAATAGCCCTGAAAAAGAAGCTACGGACCAATAACATCTATGGTGTGTATAGTAGTGTTTCTTCTTACTTGCAGTGTGTTCGTGCACTGTCTTATAGTATAAAAAGAAACAGAATTATTAACTGACCCCTCTGTTAAACTGATAGTCTATGGTCTTCTTGTAAAGCCCGTCACAGTTAAAGAGCTAAGTAAAGAGTCCATTCGCAGTTAATGTGAACTTGTACAGCACACATTACCTGGATCCGGTAGCTAATGCATTTTACCAACTTGAAAAAGGAGGATATTTTCATTGATATAATTTTTATATCAATGGAGATTTTTAACTGTTTTGTATTTTTTTTTTAAGTTCTGTATCTCTCTCTCTCTTCCTCTATAGTCTTTAGACCTTCAAATATAAAACTGTAGAATAGGCATTTCTGTAAATCTGAGATATTAAAAAGATAGCTGCTGGCGACTAAAAAGGCAGAACACATTTTTTGCAGTTTTAGAATGTTTGTCTATCCATCTGTATGTGCGATAACCACGATTCACGCCGAATTTACTGAACTGATCATTATGAAATTTGACTTGTAAAACTTTTTATCCCGCTTAGAGGGATAAAAGTAAAAATGTAAATTGGGCCATAAAGGGCCATTTGATTTGTAGTGTGTGATTTACAGATTGTTCTGTATTCATAACCTATCTTCAAAAAAAATCGGTTCGAACTGGCCGAGTAAACGCATAACAAACAATCGAATTCAAACATTCCTCCTTTTTCGAGGTTAAAAATAGGAAAAGACTACTCTGCAGTTATCAAAGACAGACGGAACGAAATTCGCCAAGCTCTTAAAGATCGTAGTGTTACGGGACTATGACTAAGTTGGTCTGTAAGTAGTCTTAAGTATCGTGGAAGCATGCCTACAGCTGTGAGCTCAGAGTCCATAATTGGGACAAATTTTTCGATTCGTACCACCGGCTTACCTTTTCTTGATAGTGACTAACGTGTTGCCAACCTTGCGGTTTTACAAATTCCCCGGGCTTTGTGGGCCGAGCAGAGTGCTCAGCCCAAGACATCATTATTTAGATGGATTGGACTGTTCCTTACAACGCCAGCAATAAGGCCGCCTTACTTATCACCGTCATTGGTGTCTCTAGGCGGCGTGAATTTCTCACCACCAAGAAATCCATCTATCTACCTTCCAATATCATAAAAAAATTGCTCTATACCACGATACATAATCCCGCAAAAAGTAATATACTAAAGTCAGCGGGCGATGGTTTCCTCACATACTGATGTACAATAATTCAACTTGTTAGTGACTATCCTGCAACAATTTGCGCTGATTAATAACACCGCATTTCTTCTTCTTGTGGCTATAATGTCATGATTTTTTTTTTGCAAAGCATTAGCCTCATTTCAATTCTAACATAAAAAAATAACAAAAAAAGTGTACTTGTCATAGCCTCATCCATTGTCGTCGGTTAATTCAGAATACCACAAAATACTAATCCATAAATCGTCAAATTGAAAAGTAGTGCAAAATCCCTTATCGATCGACCTTAAACGATAAATACGTATTGTTTTAACTGCAGGTAAAAGTTAATTAGGTCGGGAACGCTGTCGGTTATAAATCACAATCAATCCTTGTCAGTCGCAAAGTAATTTCGGCACTGGAAGAGAAAACAGCCTTATCTATTGCATTTATCGTTACTCAATTTTAGGTTCCGTGCTCAATTTATAAACGAAATTTCTTTATATTATAAAATCGTAAAGCGCTGTCTGTTTATTAAAGAGGGTTCAGACAAAGTTAATTTATTCTGTCATCTATTTAAGTGTTTTATGTGTTAGAATCGTTGATTAACACCCGTAACACAAGCACATAAGGCAGCAACTAAGCTTACTTTGGAGTTAGATTGAGTTTGTGTAACTTGTCCAGCAATATTTATTTAAGTAATTTATTTAATAAAAGTGTAATAAATAAATATATCTGGACACACACACACAAACACATAGACACGTAAAACTTATAACATTCCTCTATTTCCATCGGGGTTTAATAATTTATATATGCAATTACCTCATCTGATTACAAGAATCGAATCCGAGCCTTTCGGTTAGTCGGTGGAGTTAGGCATGTACGCTAAACCCGAAGCCACCGTGAGGGTTAAACTTCACTATCCACACATACGTATCTTCTTGTCAAGTCCTTTATGGGGTGGGCAGAGAATACCAAATACTCAATCCTCCCGATCCTGACAGACCTTCCTGGCCATGACCTTTGACCTTTTTAATACAAACATGCCGGTTTCGGAGACTCCCGATACCACCTTCGGATAACACCCCAGAGGTTTGATGGTGGAGTGTCAACCTAAGTCTCCCGGTGTACCTTCATCTATCCATATTCGCATTGTATATCTGTTTTGTAAAATCTTTTAACTGACATTTCTTCCACATGACCGAATCAGCGGAGCATGCCCTTTCTCATTTTAACATCTTTCAATCCCAGTCTTTAAGTTCAATAACCTATTTGCAAATAGAGGTAGATACTAAGTTTTGACGAAATGGTCCAAATGTTGTCCGAGGTTTGTTCTTACTTCTAAAATGAGTGAACCTGTTATGATGAAAATTCATTTTGCATATAAGTAGATATGTATCTAAGCATCACAATTCCCGTGATGACCATCTTCTTTAATGCTAGTTAGCTCGTTAAACGCGAGCATAGACTTCCCGTCTCTAACACCGTGACATCCTCCTAGGTGGTACAGTTCCGAAGGTAGGTACTTGCCCGGATTGGTACCACCACCATACCTCTTCCTACCGCCGTAACATCAATGCTTAAGTACCGTTGACGTGTTCCAGTTCAGGGGGTAAGGTATCCGGCAAACTTACTTTTTCTCGATACCTAACATCCTGGCCTCAAGTTGGCTACGGACCATTACCAAAATTTAGTGTCTCATCCATCCATCAGGAAATCCGTCTGCTTGTTTACCTTCCAATATCATAAAAAAAATTATTTCTTGTATTCCTTACAATAAAAAAAAACCGCTTTGCATTCCAGTCACAAAAAGCTTAATCCTTCATTAATCAGTGATTGTAAATCCAAGTTCAAACAACTTGTGTGTTAAGCTATTAAATTACGATACAAAGAGTTGATGATAAATCAACCATCCATCCCGCTGAGAAAATACTCGTTTCCGTTCTTCAACTGGATTGTTCTTAAATTCTTAGAAGATATGGTACAGATTTTAATACAAATCAAATAACATATCCCTGTAAATAATGTTAAAACGAAACCAGTTGGCTTCTTTTATAACATATAATAGGAGAAACAGTATCAGTGCATCCAGTGCAGGGATATACTAACCCCACTATAATCACAGCTGCTTTATTATATAAGGTGTAAATCTGACACTAGGAAATCTGCCTCTGTAAAAAATTGTTGGTGGAAAAACTAATTCCGATTCGTACTACACTCTTAACCCCTGCTCAATACTGTAATAAAGTCAACACCCGATATATTCGCATATTAGTTTGAACCTTCAAAAATCAACCGCGCTGCTAAATCGATAATTAATTTAAAAAAATAATGGATTGTGGATTTTACGATTTTCTGTAAGTTTCCGATTATTGATGAGTCCAATTATCTTTGTGTAAACAATAAAAACTCGCACTAACCTTATCCTCTCCCTCCCCTTGCTCAGATCCAGTGCCTCAGCTTTCAGCATGGCACTTTAACATTAGCTAATGAGAGGGTCGTCAGGAACAAGAAAATTTTATAAGAATCATCCGAAAGCTACTCCTAGCTTCCGGATAATTCTTCTCTTTGTCTCACAGCTGTTGAGGGTCCTGGGGCGGTGGAGTCTTAAGCTTACAGCCTCGGGACCTTACTCAAAAAAGGGTAGAAAAATAGTGGTATACTATTCGTTCACACATTGCTCAAACAAAGGTAAATTAGTCATTTTTTCATGATATTGTAAGGCAAATAAAGCGGCAGATTTTCTGATGGTAAGAAATTCACGCCGTCTAAATATACCAAAGGTGATAATGGTGCATTGCCAACCTGGAGCGGGATGTTAGACCCCGAGCAAAACTAAATTTACCGGTTACCTTATAGACTACAGGCCCATGTCAAAAATAGATGGGTCATATGAACCACCAGGTAACGTATATTGGACGATATAAGAGCATAAAATAATAAGATTCACCACTATGCCGTCACCTGTAAGCTGTCCAACTGAGTGCAGGTGAGAATTCAGAAGTGCAGTTAGAATGAGTCCGTTTTGATCATTTATTTTTATACGGCATTGTTATCATTTGATTAGAAGCTGTACTGAAACAGTTCATACTGATGCCATACAGAATCAGCTGACCAAATTTAAATTTAATTTAAAAAATACCGGATTTCTGGCACACCAGTTTGTACGGCTCTACATACTTTCTTATTTGTCATGGTTCTATCGACGATAGCAATGTCGTACAAAAATAAGTAACCAAAACGGACTCATTCTACTTGCACTTCTGAATACTCATCTGCACACAGTTGGATAGCTCACAGGTGACGGCATAGTGGTGAATCTTACTATTTTGGCATGGGCATATAGTCTATAACCCTCCGAACCGGAACACGTCAACTGTACGGTTTGACGTTATGACAAAATATCTCAGGCAAAATTAAGACATCATTACCAGCTGTGGTGCCTATAAGTTACAGCTAAGAAATATTAATCAAAAGTTCTATATGTATAAAATCTTCTCTCTCTTTTTACTTCGATCGCCCATGGGGAAATATTGGACAGCCGCATTTAATTTTGGTACCTAAATGGGTATTTATTATGAAAATCGATGCCTTTTAATATTTGTCGCAATTTGGGGATATTTCCCAAGTGGTTACGTGGCCGAGATTCCCAATTCTTTTGTGTTTCAATCTGTGTATTTGGGTAAATTATTTTTAACGATTTCGATTCCTCGTAAAGGAAGTAATCACAGAGGATGTGATTTTTTTATGTCATCTATATTTTCGTCAATTATTGTGAACCGCTTTATTTTAAGATATTAATTTATTTATGTCCCAATATAGTACCTTGATTATCAAGTCATGATCTTAATGCAATCGTGAAAAACTTGTTGGAATTTATATCGGAGGTGTAGTGTTTATGTATAAGGTAATTGCATATATCAAATATTAAACTCCGATGAAAGAAAAAAGTGTGTGATGTGAATAAAAAGTTTAGCGTATTTATGTGCTTGTGTGTGTGTGTGTGTGTGTTATATGCCTGTGTTATCAGAACTCCTTATTAACTCCTATTATTAATTTGAAAAGTGACACGATTGAAATGGTTAGTATGGACAGCTTATGTTGGGACTTTGAAAGTAAAGGCACAACCAGGGCAACCACGACTAGCCGAAGACACTAAGTTCCACAATGTATTGGTGGCAAACCTATCGCCAACCGGGTACATATCCAATTCTGGGCTACGTTAATTTTATTATAAAATTGAAAATAATAATTATATATATTGTTTGTTGCCCGACCCGGGGATCGAACCCAGGACCTCAAGAAGTAAAGTCCGACGCCGTACAGCTATACCACAAAGGCGATTCTGTATAATTTTTCAATTGGTTTTTTTGTGCATTGATTTTTCCTTAAGTGGTTTCCACGTTTTCTTGGGGTTGGTTTTTATTATGTTACTAGCTGCGCCCCGCGGTTTCACCCGCGTAAGTCCCAATCCCGCGGAAACTCCGGGATAAAAAGTAGCCTATATGTTATTCTGGGTCTTCAGCATACGAAATTTCATCGTAATCGGCTTTGTAGTTTTTGCGTGAAAGAGTAACAAGCATCCATACATCCATACATCCATACATACAAACTTTTGCATTTATAATATTAATAGGATGTGTTAAAGAAACTTTTAGTCAATAAAGTTCTGAAAGTCAGTCTGTCAAGTATCCGCTAGCGAAAGTTTCAAAATTTTAAGCAGTAAAACCACAATTTGCGGGTGAATTTTGCTAATAACACAAAAAGTACGAATATTTAAATATAACTGCTAAAATTCAAATATAATTTATAAAAATCCAAAAAAAATATGGCAGTTAAAGAGCTTACACAAGGTTTAAATTAAATGAAACTTGGTTTTTATTTGTCAAAACCAAAATTGGCAGTTACGATATTAGTTCATATTATATCCAAAATTGTGCATTTTTCTGAGCTAATTTAGGAACAGGAGACGGATATAGGGTACTTTTTATCCCGTTCATCTACGCGGAAACTAGAAAACAAAATTTTAATATTTACCAACGAAGTTCGCTGGAACAGGTAGTTTTTTATAAATTAGCGGATTATAATCCCGTCCGTTTGCCATTTCCTTTAAAGTTCGGACAGCTACCAAATTCTAGTCTCTTGTATATATTAGATACTCCATCACGAGCAAGACATATTGCATATATGTTAGAAAAATAGGAAATATATTTTTTTACGAAAGCTATAACATAATCAAACAATATAAATCAACCCATTTGGAGGTGGCCTATGTCCAGCAGTGAACGTTCCTACTCCGGGTGTACATCGATTTGAAGATGAAAGTCTATAACTTTTAAAAATTATTGAGATTTAATTGTTTTTGTTAATAAGCAAACTTTATGAAAATATTTTTATTGCATTATAAAATTAACCCTAAACGTAATGTTTAAGGAAGTGGACTGAAAAGTTATTACCGATTTAACACAGCATCCTAAATATCTAAACCAATTAATACTAATTATAGAAAAGCAAGCCTAATACAAAATTGATCAATTTAGAGATTTACAAATGAAATGTGCGAGCGTTTCCCGCAAACTGTGGTTACAGCTTTATGTTTATTTTACGATTCAATTAAGTGGTTTAACGTTGTGATACTGTAAGATAAATAATCTGTGGCCGTTCGCGTATTTTAATTAAATATATCACAAGATATTGTTGGTTCGTTTTAATTAGAAGCTGGCACCTTTGTGGTTGTATTTTAATAACAGTAATGTTTGTTACGGTTATGGGACGTAGGTGATACAAACGCAAGAGGATATTGATCTAGTTTACCCCCCGTATTGTGTTCCAGTTCGGAGGATAAGGTAGCCGGTAAAGTTACTTTTGCTCAAGACCTCACGTCTCGGCCTCAGGTTGGCTACGCACTATTACTGCCTTTGGTGTCCCTTGGCTGCGTAAATTTCTTACCATCATATTTCATATTTTCCATCTTAAGCGCTTGGTAAAACTTCCAAATATTCATATTTTTAAATATGAATATTTGGTATGATATGATAATAAATAATTTAAGATAGTAATGTGTAGCTTAAAATATATAATACTATTTAATTTTTATAAATCTTAAGAAATGAAATTTAATTTAAGTTCGGTTCAATTTTTAAATGGATTGTTGATTTTAATTTTGATTTTAATTTTAATGTGTAATATAATTTTTAATTTTATTTATTGTTCATTAATTTTGAATTACGATTTTAATTTTAACTTTTAATTTAGATTTTTATTTGATTCTAATTTTAATTAATTATAATGATTCTAATATGTAATTGATTATTTTAAATGTATAAATTGTAGTGCTTAGCAAGTATGGATCTTTGTTGTCCGAAATAAAGAATTTATTATTATTAAATAAAGAAACACTTGTACCCTTTTTTTGTATCACTTATGATTTATTATTTTGTAAATAGCCTACCGGTTTCGCTTATACAGTATTTAGCCCAGATAATGCTGTATAAGCGAAGCCGGTAGGCTATTTAGAAAATAGAAAATTATAAGTGATACGTAAAACAGTACAAGTGTTTCTTTATTTAAAGATATGAATTCTTACCACCAGGAAATCCGTCTGCTTGTTTACCTTCGATTACCATTAAAACAAAAAAAATTATAAGCTCAAGCTTTTCGGAGTCCCTTAAAAAGCGAAGCATTTTTTGCCAAAACTAACAAGCACAACGGATATAAAAGTTTAGCACAATTTTCCCATTTCCTCCACTTATTTCGAAACAGTTTCCAGCAATGCATTACCCTCCAACACTACACTTAATTTATTTATACGCCCCCAGTATCAGGCAACGTTTTCACGCCGTTATCGTATTTTTGCCTCACCTCTCCTCCCTAAACTTTGTTGATTCACATTAAAGTAAGTTTTAAAATAAATATTAGGTTTCCATTTTGTGCAATTTATTTGAAGTTGTGTAATACTTTTATTTGAATGTTTCATAACTTTGTACGGTAAGTTTTGATACAAAAATTGTTGTAGAAATGTTTAGTTTTAAATTACATCTGTTAATAAATTTAAAAAATCAAGCCTTAGTTTAACAAAAAACGACGGGTTGCACTCCGGGAGTGCCGGCAGAAGTGAAAACTTAATATTTTGATAGTTTGGAATGGTTAGAGAATAATTTTGCACGATTTTTTTTAATTATCAGTATGAAAGTACTATCATTTATGTAGTAAAATACAATATTCATTTATTGCGTAATTGTACACAAACATGACAACACGAACATTCGAGTCTAAGCGAAACAGCCGGCGCAGGCATAGAAAGGCACCGTAGAAAGAGAGGGGGATACTTCCTCTCCTACGCCGCGCCGCCTGTTTACTCTCCATCCGTTCTTACGAATTTTCGATCAGCTCACGTGTCCTCCTGAAGTTTTTACCCATTCCAAACAAAGGGCGCAACGCCGCTCAGGAAGTTTTCACTTCAATAAAGTACATCCATGCTATTTTTTAAAAGATATATTCGCAAAGTGTCTTTAATGAAACCTTAAATTTTATATTTAAATCTTATATTGACTCAACTAATGTCATTTTAGGTACTTTTGAACACAGTGCTAGGGAATAAAATAAATGTGGATAATTCAATAGAATAAAATACATAATAATGTAGTATATTTTTCTAACGTCAAATAGATAAATTCATACACTTATAAATGCTATTCATCAATTAAATAGCTGTATCTAGCTGCGTGCCAAATTTCCTCACAACAGATAAACACAATTATACTCTGTGGATTCGGAATGATTTTGCGGCCAGACAGTCGAAGAGAAAAAATTTCAGGGAACATGGGAAAAACAACGCTTCAATCCATAAAAACTATTAGTAGCTATTAATGTCAAGCGAGTCGAAGTTCGCCGGTTCGACTAGTTAGTGATACAAAACAACTTTTGCCGGGTCCGGTGGTAACTGTTTAATAAGTTTTATCATTATGTACCTACGTAAAATATTTACATAGTGTTGATAATAATGTTTTTTAAATAAAAAGACCGAAAAATACTGACATCTAAATGTTCATCACACAAATGCATGCCCCGTCAGAAATCGAATCCGAGCCTTGTGGTTGATCGGTGTAGTTAGGTGTGTACGCTATTCACTCGACCAATGAGGCCGTATAAAAATAGCGGATAATAAGCGTTAGTAAGTATACTTCAAAAATCATCAGTCAGATCATGATAAAACTAATATGGGAATACTTCGAAATCATCCTTCCCATTTAAAAATAATAAGAAGAATATTGGGCGAGTAATGGATTAAAAAATATATAAAAACATTTAAAAACGTTTTTGTATGTGTATATGTGTATGTAATTGTGCATTTTTTAATAATAATTAGTCTTCATTCGATAAGATTATTAGTTTTGTGTCATTTGATAATAATAAGTCACAACAACATGTACCCCTCTAAATGCATACCTTTATCTAATGGGACTAAAGATTAATCTAGATTAATTTGACATTATCTAAAAAAAGTCCCGAGTAAAATTATCATTATTTTTGTCATATAAATACTTCCTCTGTGTCTTCAAACTTAAAACATTTCAATTGAGAATTGGAAACAACTGCTTAATAATGAAGACTAAAATCGTTTTTACAATTTTGATTTTGACTTTTGTCACACTAGCCAACTGGTAAGTTCTTTCTAATTTTAACCGAATTCCAAAAATGAGGAGGTTATATTTTCGACCCCTATACTTTTATCCTTTATCTTTTTTACATCGGTAAACTTTCCTCTTTTACCATTATTGCTGTAAATATTTATCTGTGGACCGATTTTGAAAATTTGTTTTTGATTTGGAAGAGCGTGCTTCCAAAATTGTCTAGTTTGAAATAAGACTGGATCTGATTATGGAATCTCAAGGAAATCGAGGAAACTCAAAATTGAAGTCGGTTTTTTGGAGTTTTACTGCTCTTAAACTACTTTAAAAGTATCTTTTTATATTCTTAATTAACTACCCAAACAGTTGACCTATCTTAAAAATACATTCATCGAATTCAAATTTCGATCAACTGAAAGTTATGTACTTTTATTAATTTATTTTATAAAATTTATAATTTCAAATTAAAATGGGACCAAACCTACACGATTTTATGAAGCCCTTAATACGGTCGTGATAATTCTGGTGACCACACTGAGCATTCCTATAAAAAGAAATTTTATTTTTATATAAGAACGATAAGCTCTGCAGGCCACAAGAGGTCTTAGTAAAAAAAACTGTTTGAATTATAATTGACAGCTTAAGTACATACTTATCCGATTTTAATAAATTGATTCCAATTATATGATACATGTAGTCGCCCATTGGTCGAAATTCGACCATAATAAATTTTAATATCTTGTTGGCCATTTTCATTTCTCAAGATCAACTACTTTGTTTCCAAATTTTTTAGTGCGCCATCTGTGATCTTTTATCGTTATTTATTACCAATATAATTGTTTGTGTGTCAAATGCATGGTAGTGTGGGTAGTGTTTTTTTTATTGATTGAACGTACTTTATAAGCATTATTATTGAAAAATATTAGCGTTCTGCACTTCTACACATAAACTTAAAGTTTGCCAAATTTTATGCTCTTGCGTCCGCGCAATTTTCGTAAAAAAGGGTCCAAAGTTTTGACATCACGTATTAATATTTAGATAAATAACTAGTTCTCAATTATTATTATTCATTGCCATTCTTGAAAATTGCAATATCAAATATCAAAGCTTCTCCGAAATATCTTGAATATGATCAAGACATAAAAGATGATGTCTTTTTTGTCTGAAATAGGTACTTCAATATTTTCGCTATATTTTTAGATGTGTAAAACCAGGATTAACTACAGGTTTTGGTGTTTAATTAATCAGCAAAATAATTATCTACATTGCTAAATTTTAAATGGACAACAAACTTTAAAAACCCCCAACCCTTCCTACGCATATAAATAATTCTCATATAAATCAATTATTTCTTGATGACCAAATTATGCAAAAAATTTTAAATACATATTTCTTTTGTTTTCCAGAAGAGACAACTATAGATATGACCCATTTAGAGATGCCAAAAGAAGTTACTGGTGAGCGTCAAAACTGCTTTATGATAGTGTTTGCAACACTTTCTGCAAACTATTGAATCACAACGGCGGAAGGTGCCAATTTTTCCAGTGTATCTGTTTTTAATAAGTTATAAATAAGATAATAATTATATAAGATAAGTTATAAGTAAGTTAATCGCCTCTGTGGTCTAGCGGTTCAATTGTTGGACTTGACTGCATGAGGTCCCGGGTTCGAATCCCAGGTCGGGCAACAAAAGAAAATTGGGTTTTTTCCAATTTTCTGATAAATAAAAAACGTTGCTCGGGATTGGATATGTGCCCGGTTGGCAATAGGCTTGCCACCTATCACATTGTGGGACTTAGTATCTTCGGCTAGTCGTGGGTGCCCTGGTTGTGCCTCTGCCTACCTCTTCGGGGAATATGGGCGTGACGATACTTTTTAAATAAGATAGACTAAAACCAAGATATTTTAACCGTGGAAATAAATAAATTTATTATACGGTATTTTAAATTTATTTGTATCCAACAATGTTGCACGTAACTGTGACGATATTTTTACGGAACCTTTTGCCAGTGTTTAAAAGAAAAATTTTTTTTTAAAGAAAGACAGAAAGTATATTATAGAAAGTTGTGTTAGTTACATTAATTCTAACTTAAGATTGGCAGAACCAATTTGACTGAAAATTGATGGAGAGGTAGTGTAAAACCAGGAAACAAATATAATGTATTTTTTTATCCCGTTCGGTTGGGAAGTAACTAGGAAACATTATTATATGAGTATACACAAATCGATTTAAATTTTTTTCTATTAGCGGAACGTAGTTCGCTGAAACAGCTAGTATATTATGTAATACGTTCTTGATAATTCAACAATATTATTATAACCGTGGTTACCATATTTTTCTAGTTGTTTTGTAGTTATTTTTTAATAACCAAATTGTGAAAGTCTTGGATTTGTTCTGGTTTTTAAACATGTTGTGTATTAGTCTTTAATTGCAAAGTATTAATTTTTGGCACTGTCATATCATCGCAACTATAATAAATATTAGAGAAAATGTACCTTAAGTTTAAAATATAACTAAAAAACAATTTTAAAGCAATCAGTTTTGAAATTCAGAATTACAAATAGTCAGGTATGAACTGTTTCAAAACGAAATAATGTTTTCAATTAGATGTTATTATAAATTTGACTTGTATACTCCTATTTTCCGCCTTGTTGGTAGAAAGACTAGTTTACACGCCTAACTACACTAACCAACAGCATTAAGCATTAACATATTTAACTATTTGTTCGTAAGAATCGTTGAATAACACCCATAACATAAGCATATAATTTGCTTATTTTGGGGTTAGATTTAATTTGTGTAACTTGTCCAGGGATGTATTTATTTATTTACTCTTTGTATAATTTTATGTAAAACATGTTATGGTAATCTAAGTTCTCTTGTTACTTGACCGCAAGGATTTAAGAATTAAATTGCAATATTATTGTTGTAAATTTAACGTCATTTTACTCGTAGTTCCGATGCTTATTCATTAAAAAATCTACGCAAATTAGATTAAACAATAGTTGTCGCCTGAATGAACATCAATAAAATTTTATTGTTTAAATTAATTGTTTTTCATTTATTTGTATTAAATACTTAATTGTACTTAACCAATAATGTGGTATGTTCATGCCCAGATCCCCGTAAAGATAGGCAGAGGCCCATCCGCCTCGACACCCACGACTAGCCGGAAACATTGTGCTTATCCAAAATTATAATAATATAACGAGTTTCATCTTTCAATAATTGAATATATTTTAAGGACAGATAATCTTTTTTTATGACATTGGAATGCAAACAATCTGACGGATTTTTGATAGTAAGAAATTCACACCGTCTAAAGACTCCAAAGGTGGTAATAGTGCGTTGCCAATCTGAAGCCGGGGTGTTAGGAATCGAGCAAAAGAAAGTTTACGGGCTATCTTACCCTCCGAATCCAATGATGAAACGCCTATGCTCGCCCTTTACACGAAAGGTACTGAGGTAAGCGCCTGGCTGGAATGATGTTGATCTATTCTGCAAAGGAGCTCGGACCAACACGGAGATCGTATAAAGTACAAAACAGAAAATTAATTTACCGTCATCAGACTTCTGAAGACAAATAAGCAGACAGATCTCCAAATAATAAAAATTCTATAGACACGTTGTTTTCTGTAAGTATACCGATTAACAAACCGTCTAAATAGGAACAAAATAGTAACGAGCAATGTTGTGAAATGTGCTTGGATTTCAATCTCTTGCATAAATATGTTTAACAGTCAATCTACTCTTTAGGCTGTATAAAATACTTAAGCGCAGTAAAACTGCAAAATCTGACTGCAAATTAATCTTTACCATTTTGTGATTTTATGATTCAATTTCCAAGAAGTTAATGATTACGAGATGGTACCAAATGACATTTTGTCAACTAATTGCTAGCAGTTTTGTGTAGTACTACTGTTTAAATTATGCGCTTCGGCTTAACACTTTTTACTCTTTTTACACTTTATACTTTTATTTTTAAATTGGCTAACCTAACCTAAATTTAAGCGAAATGATTAATTATGTAATAGTGCATAATTTAAATAATACTACTATATTTAATAATTAATGATGATGTCGTCAACGTAGTCGAATATTTATGCATAATTAAATATAGTTCAAAAACTGAATGTTGAATCATGATCGTGAATCATGATCTATGTTTCCATATAAAAATCATCAAAATCGGTTCGTTATGGGCCGAGTAATCGCGTACCTAACAAACATAAAAAAAAGCTTACAGTCGAAGTAAAAAATGGTCATCACTCATGTTATGGTTCTAATAAAAGATAAGGTCGGCCATCTTAATACCTAGACTCACACTACTAGAATACCTAGTCTTGCCATAAATATTGTAATAAAGAAAAAAAATATTTTTTTAACTGCAAATAACATATATTACTTTTACAGTGTGTTAGTTTAATACATAAATA
>NJDD01000519.1:186624-208317 GCA_002245505.1 Calephelis nemesis
GGGTGGCAATTCCCAAATAAATAGTACACGTATACATAGCCCTGATAGTGCAAATAATCGCACAAAGATATACGATTACGTATGTAATCCAAAATCACTTGAACAATTTTATATCTGTGAAAAGATGTGTATAAATGTGAAGAGGTAAAGAACTTTCTTGAAATAGTCCACAGGAAACGGATATTGGATTGAAAAATCTGTATCCGTATTACTTTACCCGTATCGCGATTTCCATACATCTATAGCTGAGAGTATTAGATATCCAAAGATGTTTACATTAAGGGTATGATCTCGCTGTTTCAAAAATAAATGTACCATACATTGTAGTTGTACTATCAACTCCAAAAGTATGTAATCAATTTATATAAAACTTATTGCAAATAAGCAGACGGATTTTCTGACGGCAAGAAATTCACGCCGCCTAGATACACCAACGGTAGATGTTGCGCTGCCAACCTGAGGCCGAGATGTAAGGCCTCGAGTAAAAGTAAATTTACCGCTAACCCTCCTTAAATGCTACCTAACCCTCCGAACCGGAACACGTCAACGCCAAGCACTGACGTTATGGCGGCAGGAATAGGTAAGGCGGTGGTATTAATGCGGGTGATTTGCTGCGAAACTCCACCACATAGACTGTAGATTAGTCTAATGGTATTAGCGTTGACTATATATTTGACTTCATATTTGCGAAAAAAATATAACAATTTACTATTTTCTGATACTAAAATCCGTCCTCTCGGCTTTTATTCACGTTTGAGTTTAGTCACTATTTTTTGGTGTGTACTTCTTTATTAGATGTACAGAACACTCTCTGAAAAGACACCTACTTAAGAAAGACCCTATGTACTGTTTATTACTAATTTCGTGATAAAATTATAAAAACAACTAAAGTACTTGCCACTTGTAATCAAAAAATACTTTAAATGCAAAAGTGTGAATTAATGTAATTTTAGTTTTTGCATCAAAAATCTGAACAAATTTAAATGAATCTTGCCACCTTGGTGAAAAACATAGATTATATCTTATTCATATTATATCTAACCAATTTATTGCGGAAAGCTAAATACCTTTAAATTAAATGAGCAGTTGAAGCACAGTACAAATATGAAACAGTAGGAAAAGTGCCTACGTTAGAAACGGCATACTCACACATACCTGCACATCGATGAGGCCCCTAAGGGATTATCACAATGCTGCAGCAGCGAGTTCAACGATAATACTAGTGGTCACGTTGTTACTTGTTTCTGTGACCCTATTAAAAATGCCACGAGGTTCAGATTTACTTTCAGAATAACCGACACCATTAGGGCCATAACTCACCGAGACGCCAGTTCGTATTGAGATATGATGATCGGCTAACGCACTTGACGACCGAATGGCGACGCTAGACCTAGCCATGGCAACGTTGTTGGCCACGTCGCAATGGCGTCACGGTGAGTTGTGGCTCTTATTCTAATCGATTTACTTGCAAACTACATACACTAGGTACGTAGTTTGCAAGTAATAGTACGTAGGTTGCAATATAATTGATAAAAAATAACACGATAACCCTTAACATTTTTAATTATTTATACGGGATACTCACGATCTTCTTTCATTTTATTTGTCGATATTTCGGCTTAGTTGCATAGGCTGTGGTCACGGCGGGGCTTAACCACCACGGTCAACGGGTCACGTAGTGGTCAACGGGTGACCACGGCCTATGCAACTAGCCCGAAATATCGACAAATAAAATAAAAGAAGATCGTGAGTATCCCGTATAAATAATTAAAAATGTTAATAATACGCGATGATTTAAGTTTAAAACGATAACCCTTTATTGTAAGTATAGGTAAGTATTTTATCAGCTAGACTTAGTTTCCATACTTGTACTGTTCTCATAAGAGAAGAAGAAGTGACTGTCAATGTCACATAATCTGTGCAATGACAAACGAAGCAGATCTCTGTTCCCGCCTTACCTTCATACGCCTAAGCAGCTTTGTTGAACTTTTAAATACAAGATATTCTAAAACATTGAAATACAAACATTCAGCATCCCAAAACCTGTTTTGTTGATTCGCTTAAACATGTACTGTGTACCATATTTATACTGTGATCGAAACCACTGGCAAAATCCCTATCTATTTGCTTTGAATATATCGTAGACATTCATATGATTGAATATACACATACGATAATAGAATTACAAAGGCTTAAGCGATAGTAATACATCAACATCACAATTTTGTCAAACAATGTCAAAATTGTGAACATCGGGTAATTCCCACAAATAGATTGTGGGTTAATCCTTATTTGCGATAATTAAATAAATGGCAATTATTTCATCGTGTTTCGCAACTAATGATATTGATATAGGGACACCCAATTAGTTCGTAATTTTGAACAATTGAAATACAGTACACCAATTTGTAAATAGTGATGTCAGACAGTTCGTCCGAATTGATATTGCCAATTTACCTAATCTTGCCAACATAATGTCAGTACTTACTATTATTGTATTTCGTGTTGAAGACACATTCAATTAGTTCGTAAATTTGGAAAATTGTAATACAGTACACCAATTTATAAATAGTGTGACAAATAAAATAAAAGAAGATCGTGAGTATCCCGTATAAATAATTAAAAATGTTAATAATACGCGATGATTTAAGTTTAAAACGATAACCCTTTATTGTAAGTATAGGTAAGTATTTTATCAGCTACACTTAGTTTCCATACTTGTACTGTTCTCATAAGAGAAGAAGAAGTGACTGTCAATGTCACATAATCTGTGCAATGACAAACGAAGCAGATCTCTGTTCCCGCCTTACCTTCATACGCCTAAGCAGCTTTGTTGAACTTTTAAATACAAGATATTCTAAAACATTGAAATACAAACATTCCGCATCCCAAAACCTGTTTTGTTGATTCGCTTAAACATGTACTGTGTACCATATTTATACTGTGATCGAAACCACTGGCAACAGCCCTATCTATTTGCTTTGAATATATCGTAGACATTCATATGATTGAATATACACATACGATAATAGAATTACAAAGGCTTAAGCGATAGTAATACATCAACATCACAATTTTGTCAAACAATGACAAAATTGTGAACATCGGGTAATTCCCACAAATAGATTGTGGGTTAATCCTTATTTGCGATAATTAAATAAATGGCAATTATTTCATCGTGTTTCGCAACTAATGATATTGATATAGGGACACCCAATTAGTTCGTATTTTTGAACAATTGAAATACAGTACACCAATTTGTAAATAGTGATGTCAGACAGTTCGTCCGAATTGATATTGCCAATTTACCTAATCTTGCCAACATAATGTCAGTACTTACTATTATTGTATTTCGTGTTGAAGACACATTCAATTAGTTCGTAAATTTGGAAAATTGTAATACAGTACACCAATTTATAAATAGTGTGTCCGAATTGGTATTACCAATTTATCTAATCTTACCGACGTAACTTGCAATTCTATTTCGTGCTGAAGGGGGCCAATAAAGTTGTAGAATTAAGTTAATATGATTTGACCAAAAATTTACCAAGAACATATTATTATAAGGAGACTTTAAGCAAATTTGTCTATTATCATTAGAAGTGACGCTAGTTTATATCCTATTAAATACAATCTACCTATATCTATATACAGATATAAAAATAAAACCCCGTTTCGCTTAGTCACCGTTTAAGCCTGAACTGATAGACCAGTTTTGCTAAATATATTTTTATTGTGTTAGTTATTGTCATGAGAAAGTTCTTATAAAGAGAGAATTGAGATGTAAGCTATCCTATCTTTCAAGTTAGATCAAACGGCACACGATGGGCAAATTTGATTGAAATCGGTTAAGCAGTTTAGGAGTCTATCACGGACAAAGAACGTGACAAGTTATTTATATATTACATTAAGATAAGCCATGTGATATATAAACGTTAAATGAGACTCCTTTAATTAATCAAGTTAGATTCAAAATTAATTCCGTCGTTTTCCTGTGATGCTACCTACTCAATCTTTAATTGAATTTTGTTTTGTTTTTGTTTTACAAAAAAGGTTAATGCTAATAATATTAAAATAATAAAATGTATGGAATAAAATAAATTTAGAATAGGCACCAAATTTCAATGACATTTAGATGCACCGCACTAGTGGCGGAAAGCGGTTCTAGTGAAGTGCATAATGCAGAGCCGAATACCTAATTGTCTCTCGAAACTCCATAGCTCCTAACATTTTTATATTATAAAGGTAGCTTAGTATGTGCTATTTTTACTATTTCATATACTTATTTCCTATTCATATATGTTGTCGTAACATAAATAATACTAAATCTTAATTCATGTTTAAGCCCTGGATCTAATAGTTTCTTAGGTTCTCGAGAATTCTCAATAAATTTACATTTGTTTTCTAAGTATGCCTATAGGCATGAGAATTATAAGTAGCAGAATTTGTATTAATTAATACAATTTGAACTTCGTAAAAATTATTATCAAAATTTCGATATTTAAAAAAAAAGGAAAATATGTATAACTGTTCTATAATTCCAAAAAAGTAATGATTTAAAAAATCTACTAGTTTTCTTGCGTAAATTTATTTAATATCTAAAGCATTGTTAGTGATCTCTTTCATTGTTGTATGACCTACTTTCGGAACAGTTAATAAACATAACGGCAACGGCCAATAACAACAACTAAAATTGGTCGAAATTCAGTTCGTTATCATTTAATTATAGATAAGAATGATGTTACTTGAACAAATACGATCCTAATTCATTACTATTTTATTTCAATTACCAGAATCTAATGGATTTACATTTGAATTATGAATGACTTTAGAATTACCTTTAGAATTACTAAGTAGTAAAACTGAAGTTCGGTTGTCGTCGCCGCCCATCTCTAGTATTTAGGAAAAGCAAACAGTATTCTAGAACCTCTGGCTGTATCATTACAAGACTTCGTGTTTCCACAGTAAATACAAAATATTTTATGTTATATTATTTCTCTCAACTCAAAGGTTGTCTAGAATATAGCGTTTTGTTATCTTTGTTGGGATTTTTGTTTATCGTGGTACTTTACTGTTACTTATTATATTTCTTGGAGCATTGGTTGAGTTGGGGCGAATTTTCGACAAACGATACTATTTGTTTAATTCATGTGATAATACATTTTTTTGGATATTGAAAGGCAAACAAGCAGACGGATTTCCTGATGGTAAGAAATTCAGGCCGCCAAGAGACACGAAAGGTAGTAATCGTGACTCACCTGGACTGGTACCACAGCCTTACCTATTCCTGCCGCCATAACATCATGACGTGTTTCAGTTTGGAGGTTAAGGTAGCCGGTAAACTTACTTTTGCTCGAAGTTTAACATCGCGGCCTCAGGTTGGCAACGCACCCTATCTTCCTTTTTGCCACCACCTTTGGTGTATCTAGGCAGCGGGAATTTCTCACCATCAGGAAATCCGTTTGCTTGTTTGCCTTCCAATATCATAAAAAAAACACTGCTTTCTTGATAGAGAGATAACCGGGCACCATAAATAGTAATGATAAAGAATGCGTTTAATATAGAGATAAGAGTTTTTAACAATTTACAAATGATTGCGTTATGTACACATAATAATTAGATTGAAAATATTGCTCATAAGGATAAAATGATGCTAGATGTTATAGTTACTGTCCTCCGGCCGGGTTTCTTAGGCCTGTTGTGCTAGTCCACCCTCTGTTTTCGGAACTTGATATTGTCATTATGGCAGCAGGAATGGATAAGGCGGTGGACCCCTAACCGGACCAGACCTATTACAGCACTATACCAACGGTGGCCTATTCTATTCTATTCTACACAGGTCATTCAGACTAAGGAGTAACTTAGCTTCGGTGTAAGTCAATATAATATGTAAATTATTTAATCAAACTTTTAATACTTCCAAGAATGTGTGTACAAAGTTTTATAATGATTGATTTAGTATCTTTTGCATGACTTCATAACAAATAAACTTTCATTTACATTTATAATGTTAGTAGTGATGGGGGATTAGGTAGAAGTTATTAAAAATTATACCAGCGAAAGTGATTTTAAATATGCAAGAAGCTGAATTCCGAAATTCTGAAGGTCTCAATGTTTACCAGATCGTTAAATTGTTACGGTCTTAGCTTCATCACGCAGTAGGGCTACAACAGAAAGTTCGCTTCATGTTTTTAAAAGTATTCATATTTTTAAATAAAGAAACATTTGTATTGTTTTACGTTTCACTTATATGTGTGTTACATATCATTTATGTGTACTTATAAGCGGACACGATAGAAAATATCAAATATATCTTTAAAAGCAGTTTTAAATAATGTACTCATACTACAGATATGTATCTATACATCTTGTATACAAATTAATTAAATCGGAGTGTCTGTTTGTAACATTAAAAAATGTGCTTTGTGTTAAATATAGTAAATATGCATATGACTGTATAACGGTAAAAACTATTTATAAAGATAACTATGCCTTTTTTTTTATTTAAGTCTGTGTCTGTCTGTTTATCCCAGATAACCTCTGAAACTGAAGGGCCAATGTTAATGGGATGTTAAGACTCGAGCAAAAGAAAGTTTACTGGCTACCTTTCCTACCGAACCGGAACTCGTAAATGGCAAGCACTAACGTTAAGATAGAATAGACGTTAAGATAAAATAGAATAGATAAGGCGGTGATACCAATCTGGGTGAAACTCTACCACCTAGTTAGATGTCACGGTGTTAGTGACGGTAAGCATATGCTCAATTTTTACGAGTTACCTGACAAGATGGCAGGTAGTCTATTCTGCAATGGAGCCCCAACCAACACTGGTGTAATGATACGGGTATGATTGTAATACGGAGTAACTTAGAGATACTATAAGTTTTAAATTGCTAGTAAGCAGACTAAGAAGCTGAGCTGCTTCTTCGTTTGATATTAAAATCGTAAGGGAACGATATTGGTAGATAAACGATAATATAATCATAATAACTGTAAGGAAGTGGATGATGTCTAAATTTTTGCTCTCCAAGTAGTGAAACTTCTTAAACCAGTTTTGGCGGATATTTCATTATTTTAGGGTTAGTAGCCAAGTGGGCTAACAAACTCAATAAAATGGACAGAACACCTTTTCAGCATTTTAAGTTTTTTTATGTCGGCCAACTGCGATTCACCCTAAATTTACTTAACCACACGGATCGGAGTTTGGCAAATAGATACTCTATGTTTTTAGAAGTACAAAAGGCACTTTTTATCATATTTACTAAAAAGGCTCTCTTGGGAAAGACTTAAAACTCAAACTATAAATTGCTCTTAATTTGTGTTATCATAGATCGATTCAATTTATTATTTTTTGTGTTATAGTATGTACTTTCCATATTGTTGTTTATTATACTGTAATTTTGTCTAAGTAATAAGACTTTAAGTTTAGAAATTATACAGGTATAAATTATCAACACTCAGTATGAATTAATAAAATAGAGAAACATGTGATTTTGTAACAAATTTCAACAAAAATAATATAATAAATTTAAATAGATGTAGCGTTTACTGCAGACAGTCGAGAACAATGTTGATTATATGTATAAATTTTCCCTCACAGATATAAATTGTATTTTTTTTTGTTTATTAATATGTTTCTCTGTGTATAGTATGAAGTAGACTTTCTGTATCATCCTTTAACTTATCCCGTGAAAACATCTCGAAGCCTCTTCCAATTCTTGTCCTTGAACTGGGTAAGTATCGATTCGTGCTCAAGTAGCCGAGTGCTCTTTAATTACGTCTACCAGACGGTTACGACATTCAATTATATTTTCGCCTCGAAGTTGACATAGGGAAATGATAATTAAGCTCTTTCATGTTATTTATACAAGAAAAATTGGGAAATATTTTCCGATACATTGACGAGGCGAAATTTATACGCATTTCTGGGGTTCCGTAGGCCGCAGCTGAATGGCGACAGTCGACACCCATAAGGGTATGTTTTGATAACTATTGGAACTACACAATTTAAACTTGGTAGGTAAATGTGAACTACCATTTTCCAAAAAATAATGTCAAATCAAAAACATTTAGTCATTCCCCTTGTTTGTCCGGGTCCGCTAAGTAGGCTAACACAATCTGCCTCTGGCATCTGATAAAGTGATTGAAGTGAAAGGTTTATATGTACATTTTATACCCGTGTGAAGCCGGGGCGGGCCTCTAGTTTAAGAATATTTAGATTAACGTGAATAAGTTATATGATACCACAGCTTGTGGTGAAGTTGGACCGAAATCACTAAGCGATAATTCAAAACCACTCCCCTGATCATATATCTCAATGAAAAATCTCTGCTTGTTAACTCCAACGCGGTCATTTGTTTCCCCAAACAACAAAAGAATAAAGGAAATTGTTTTTCATACCATATTTCTTTCGTACTACTTTTTTATCATTAACCTGAGTCTTATTATAATAATGACAGTGAAAAGTAGATAACAAAATAAACTTTCTGCGTTTCTGTCCTAGCTGCTAGTACAAGGATATAGGTTAAAGTCCTGGCTGCCGGGGAGTTTGTTTCGCCGTTTATTCTCCTGACTGGCTAGGTTTGGAAACTGCGGTAGTGTACAGTAGATAGGGTTCAATTTATTATTTAATTATAGTTTTAAAATTGTTTATAATTCAAACTGTAATAAATAAAAATCTAATTCTTTTGTATGAACATTAAAACATTATGTATTAAATAATCATTTTTTATGTATGTTAAAATATTTGCACACCGCAATGTGGTAGAAAATGTTGGAATGCTTATATAATTTTGTAACAACTTCAACACACATATTTCGCAAAAAATGTGTTTTTTTTTCATTCTTTCTTTTCTTCCCCTGTTCCTGTTCTCATGTTTGCAAGGCCAAGAAACGGCGGTAGCGAGAAAAAATAAGTGTGGTGATATTTATTAAGGCATATCACCTCAAAACTTTGCAGCGTAACCTAGACTCACTTTATACCAGTTAGTGACAAACTGAAGATCGAAATTCAACGAACGAATGTACGAACTGTTTCCCCGTGTTGGTCCGGGCTATTTTACAGAATAGACCCTCTGCCTTTCTCCCAGGCAGCTCTTAAAAGGTGTTTGCCGTCACTAACACCATGTCATCTGACTAGGTGGTGGAGTTTCACAACGAATGGCACCACCGCCTTATCTATTCCTACCGCCATAACGTCAGTGCTTGTTGTTGACGTACTCCGGTTCGGAGGATGAGGTAGCCGGTAAACTTACTTTTACTTAAGGCCTTACACTCCAGTCTCAGGTTGGCAACGCATCATTACCACCTTTGGTGTATCTAGGCAGCGTGAGTTTCGTATCATTAGGAAATCCGTCTACTGGTTTGCCTTCCAATATATAAAAAAAAACAATTTAGCTTCCATCTTTCAAAGAAGCCCGACATCCGCACTAGATCATTCTATGATATCTAAACAAGAAATAAAAACAAAAAAAACGAGGGCTTGCACTCTGGGAGTGCTGGCAGAAATGAAAACTTGAACATTAACGTTGTGCATTTTTGATGTTTTGGAATTGCTTTAATTATCAGTATGAAAGTACTATCATTTATGTGGTAGAATTCAATATTGATTTATTTCGCTATTGTACACAAACATGACAACACGTACATTGGCGCAAACGCCCTGTGCTCTCTTTACGAAACAGCAGGTGCAGGCATACATTTTCGCCGCGCCGTAGAAAGAGAGGGGGATACTTCCTCTCCTACGCCGCGCCGGCTGTTTACTCACCATACGTCTTACGAATTTTCGATCAGGTCACGTGTCTTGAAGTTAAGAAGTTTTTACCTATTCCAAAAAAAGTGCGCAACGCCGCTAAAGAAGTTTTCACTTCAACAAAAAATTATTTAGATTTCATCTTTTAAAGAAGGCCGCAGGTCTTGGCCTGTATCATTTCTAAAAAGAAATAAAAACAAAAAATATAACAAACATTTTATGCGAAGTCTTGTGTATAGTAAGAGATACGAAAATTATTCCAGCTTTAGCAGAGATGCGAGTACGTCGATGAACATATCCGCCATGATAAAATAACACGAGATCTTGATATTTTGATGAAAAATTTGTGCTTGTTAACTTCACTCAAGCCATTTGTTAGAGACTAACGAGAGAGTTCGTAAAATTATTTGTTCATTCGTTCTAACGGCTTTATTTTACAGGTATTATGCCATAACCCTTTATGCTGTTAATAAATAAATGTTCATAATAACGAACGTAATTATAATATTATCTGTTTTAGTAGCTTTGCAAATTTTCATGGAAATTTCAGGAAGTAGTTAAAGGTTTAGAAAAGTTAAGATAATATATCGTTTTATTTTATTTTCCTCGTTTTATTTTTCCTAAAATAAACTTTACTCGTTTTATTTTCCCCGTGTTGGTCCGGGCTCCTTTGCAGAGTAGACCATCTCCCTTCCTCCTAGGCAGCTCGTAAAAGGCGAGCATATTCTTACCGTCACTAGCACCGTGATATCCTGACTAGGTGGTAAAGTTTCGCAGCGACTCACCCGGATTGATACCACCGGCTAACCTATTACTGCCGCCATAATGTCATAACGTATTCCGGTTTGGAGGGTAGGTTGCCGGTAAACTTACTTTTGCTCGAGACCTAACATCCCGGCCTCAAGTTGGCGATGCACCATTATCACCTTTGGTGTCTCTAGGCGGCGGGAATTTCTTACCATCAGGAAATCCGTTTGCTTGTTTGCCTGCCAATATCTTAAAAAAAAGAATATTTCAATTTATACGTATAAAATAAGATGAGAACGGATTGTTGTGATTGATTAATAGCATGCAACGCAAGTACTAGAGATGCGAAAAATATCCCAAACAGTAAATATATCGATAAACCCTAGCTCCGATAATAAAACGTGATCTTAATACATCTCGACGGAGAAATAATGCTTGCTAACTCCACCAAAGAAAATTATTTACACAATGACAAACCAATGAAGAAGGGAAATTATCTGTTCATATTTCTTTTATTAACTTTTTAATAGTTTTATTTTGCAGGTGTATTTCTAAATCTATTTTTCTTTTCATTTCTAACAAAAAATAAACATTAATATCAAACAATCGACAATGCAAAATCAGAAGCTTGACAATCGCACTCTGTGCATTAAAGTTGACGGATTGTTGATGGCGGATTTGCTTTTGATGCATTATACTTGCAATTTTGTCTACAGCCCTAAACATCTCTATCAGATTCTTACAAATACCTGAGGTATTGGTAAGCAATAGAGAAACCTAGCATAGCTTTTACTGTCCCCATTTAGCTGTTCCCGTGTTATTCCGTAAACATTTTCTGCCTCTCACTACAGCACTACGCAATAGTAGAGCCAATTACCGACATGGATGTGGTACGATACATATATCCTACTAATCCTACTAATATTACAAATGTGTAAGTTTGTATATTAGTTTGTTTGTTACTCCTTAACGCAAAAACTGCTGAACCGATTTTCATTAGATTTGTTTCGCCTAATGTTTTTGTCACGATCTGTACAGTAGATTCGCCGTGAATCACAGACGAGAAATGAACAGACGAGTAGACCAATAAAAAAGGCAAAAATGTGTTCTGACTGCCTTTTTTTAGCTGTCTTCGACTTACTTTTTGTGTAGGTATAAAATCACTCTTCAGTTTTATTTCATGTGATGCATACGGCAGACGGGAAACGAAGAGAGAATATGATACTATAGGTACCTCCATAGTGTATTAATTAAATCTCTATATTATAAAGGCACACGTGCAGACTAGCTTGTTAATTTTTTATTGGTTTGAGAATTCACCCGAACATGTTACGTTAAAGTCGTATGTGTTTATTGTATGCAGGTATAAGCAAGTCCACAAACTAGATAGGGAATTTACGTAAGCAAGTCAGAAACTTACAGGAAAACACGTCATCATTCGCACGTCATTAGCCATTTCGGCAAGTTGTCTGACATATTTCCGTCATCTGAGATACGTTAAGAATACACACTATAAATATTTTATGCAATGATCAAGTCACTGTAATTATTCGTTTAGTTTTAGATGTTCAACGCACCGCAGAAGATATAAACGTCATATGATCTTTTTTTAACATTCACCGTATAATCGATAAAATCAAATAGGTCCTCATGACGCTGGTGTTTACATAGCGTCCTAAAGGTTTAGGTCCTTGTAGGTCCTTTACGTCCTTAGGTTGGTAACCAACTGTTGCCACCTTTGCTCTCTTGTGGCAAATGTTCTTCTTATCACCAGGAAACGCATCTGCTAAATTAAGGTATCCTAAACTAGGTGTAATACGCTAACTATTTAGCATATTACACCTAGTTTAGGATAGCTTCCATCTACCCTATCTCTTTGATGGTGGGTAAAATAGTTACGGAAGAAGTCACAATCTCGGCTAGTACTGCCAATAGCCAACGTAAGGAGAGTAGAAGTTAGTATTATTGATTATTTTCAAAAAGAAAAAAAAAAGCTTTATTAAATTCCGGTGAACCGATCCTTGTTAACTTCGCGGCAATAGTAATTTGTTTATACAAAGACTAACATGGAAACCTGCAAAATTATTTTTTCAGAATATTCTAGAAGCATTTGGTTGCAACGGCTTTGTCAGCATAGAATAGCTACTTCTGACTTGACTTAAATATTATAAACTAATTTCAATTTGGGGATTTATTTTTAAAAAACCTATGTCTGAACTCGGCTCTTTCTCTAAACTCATATCAAATTTCACCAAAATCGACCCACAAAAGCGACAAACGTAATGAAAATTTATCTACCAGACTTGCACATTTATAACACCTATCGCTGTTTACCTGCGATTTCATTCGCGTAGAATAGATTTGGGTGTCAACTTTTATTCTTCCTTCTACGCATTTGAGGGCTGACCTTTGAAAAAAAAGTGGCTTATATTTAAGTCTTATAATTCATACCAAATAAACCATTGCATTCTCAATGCATAGAGATGCATATCAAATTTCATCAACATCTCTCAAGTGGTTTTAAACGTGAAGCATAACAGCAGATCTACTACTAGTATCATGTTTCCGATAACAGTATGAATCTTAACAATCTTAAACTTCATTTCTAAGGAGTCTTTAGACTACAAACCAGCCACTATACATATTTTGCGTTATATATCTATTAAATTTAATTTAATCAACATTACATTTTTACATTCCAGTTGCTTTATTTTATAGATACTAGTGGTCCCCATTGGCCGAAATTCGACGAACGCCATCTTCATTTCTCAAGCCCAACTACTTTGTTTCCAAACTTTTTAGTGCGCCATCTGTGATCTTTTATCGTTATCATCAATCTATTTGTTTGTGTGTGTCAAATGCATGGTAGTGTGGGTAATTTTTTATTTATTGATTTGAGGTACTTTATAAGCGTTATTATTAAAAAATATCAGCGTTCTGCACTTCTCCTACACATAAACTGTGTGCCAAATTGTATGCTCCTGCATCCGCGTAATTTTCGTAAAAAGGGTCCCAAGTTTTGGCATCACGTATTAATATATAGATACCAAAAGGTACCGTTTATAGTGGATATATTATTATAACGTAATGGAAATTTAAAGATATATTGTTATTAAAGAACCCCTATAACAATAAAAAATAGTCCGGAAATCATAAAAAACATTTAGGGCTATTAAAATAAATAAATTCGTTCTAACGGTTTCATTTTACAAGTATTAAATAAACGCTATTGTTTATAATGCCATAAATAATGAATGTTCCACAGTAAATAACCATTATTGTGTTGAATTATTATGACCCAAATAAATGATATTAGCTGTAACTTTATATTATGTTTTATTCAATTCTTTGTACGAAGTAAAAACATACTTTCAGCTTTTTTGTCTTTAATATAAAAATATTCATAAATTTTAAAGAAAAATTTGATGCAGATTCAAATTTTGCTTTTTTCGCTTTACCCAATAAACTTTTTTGCCCGTTAAAGCGCTTTCGCGGCTTGAACTTCGAATAAATATAGCCTATGTATGCTATGTATGTATAGAGCTCGGAAACTTTAATTTAAAGACTTTAAAAGAAAGTATTTGAGCATGGGCGTCGCCAGGATTATTTTCAGGAGGTTGCATCTCCACCTATACATACTGTTATCTAATAATACATCGAAATAAACATGTATAGCATGTTACAACTTTACTTACATAGCATATAACAAACATACATATTTACATAAGAACACAAACACACAAACATACATACATAGTCTCTCGCACTTTCAGTCAGGTAATTTTTCTATTAATTTTCTTTCCGGACAGGGCGGTGCAGTTGAACCCCCTTTCACCCTGCTGCCCTATGTATATGAGCGATATATAGAGTTAACAAGTCACTCAAAATTTACCTTGTTAATACGCTTGGCCATGTGTGTAATTGTAAAAAAAACGTCATCATTCGTTTCTAACTTAAAGTCCTAAGTTTGTCACATTTTAGAAATAGTGAGATACTACGTATGCCTAACCAAAAACTCAATATTTACAAAAATAAAGTGCCATTCGTTTACGCAACCACATTCTTGAATCTTAAATCATTTCCATTAAAATTATTTCAAAAACAGTTATTTGACTTAACAAATTATAGTGTCAAAGATTTACTTGATGACAGGAATAAATGATAAAATATTAGTAATAATTATTATTAATTTAAATGCAGGATTGGTTGGCGAGCAGTTTGTTTCGCCGTTTCCTTCCTGCCGGGGTATGTTTGCCGGGGACTTTGTCTTGTCGTTTCTTCTCCTGACTGGCTAGATTTGGAAACGGTAGTGTAATAATGAATCTTGTAATTAATATAAAAATGAATATTAACATATACGTATTTTTATAAATACTCTTTTAATTTTTTGCACACCCACAAGTTGGTAGAATATGTTGGAATTTCTTATTATCTTTGCAACATCTTTTTGACACACATATATTCTGCAAATAAAGATTTTTCATTTAATTTCATTTTAGCTCTTTAACTGCAAAATAATGCAGTTTAGACGTGGTAACGTAACGACTTTCTCATTTATAGCGTTCAATAAAGTCTAGTCAAAATAAATTCATTTGTACAGAGTAGGTTGCATTAATTGCACTTCTGGTGAAAACTTCTCCTATGGCAATATCTTTACTGAACCTTAAAAAAAAGTAACCAATTTTGAACTAGTACTTTTTTGTATTTGACAAAAATTAAAAAAAAATAACTCTTAAACGATCATTATTATTTTGGTGATTTTCTGAAGTGACGTATTTAATAATTATTTACAATGATAATAATATCCTGTAAAAAGTTATATTTTGAGTGGATATTAAAATTTTTATGTAAATATAAAAATAATAGGGGAAAACTTGATACGGAGAAAATACAGTTATATGGTAGACACGATATGATAATTTCCAGCAAGATGCAGAGATTTATCTCATAGCAGCCATCTTAAATGCATTTTGTCGTCGTTCCTAGTTTTCCGCGTGAATATTCTATTTTATATAGTAACCGAGGTGGTTTTAACAGAGCATTCGCGTTGAGCCTTTCATGGACGATCTTTTGAACAGAAATGTATGAGTATTAGGAATTTGGTATGGCTTTTATGTAAAGTGAGGTGTTGATGATGTGAATCTCTTTACTATGTTGTTATATTTTGCTTAAACATTCTTTTCTGCACTAAGATCCATGCTTTTAATCGTGTGGAAGTTAACCATTACTGTTTGCAATTGAATGAGTAAATGTTTAATGCTTCGTTACTAATTTAAAAAAAAAAACATTTTTTTTATATTGGAAGGCAAACAAGCACACGGATTTCCTGATAGTAAGAATTTCACGCCGCCTAGACACCAACATAACTTCACTTTCATTTTAATGTGTGAAAGTTAATTTATTAATTTAGTTAATAAATTTACAAATTTAGTTAATAAATTAATAAATTTAGTTAATAAATTAATAAATTTAGTTAATAAATTAACTTAGACACAAAAGTAAAAAAAAGTATCTTCACGCCCATATCCCCGAAGAGGTAGGCAGAGGCACAACCAGGGCACCCACGACTAGCCGAAGATATTAAGTCCCATAAGTAATCTAGTCATTGTGTTAAAAAAAGTTTGTGGTAAAAGACTTTCAGGCTATCAAGGTATTTTGGCTTGACAATTTAATCCAATTGTGAACCACTTGCAAAAATAAAGTTCATACATATCGAAGTATCGAGTAGGTTTTCTTTTGAACGTTTGTCATACGATTATTCCGCTAATTTTGCATATAATTCGACATTTTTTTCTGAAAAGTCGATAGGTCATACAAATCCTTTCCGAATTTGATTACAAGCCAATTTTGTGAGTTATACAAAATCTATATGAATCATACTTAAAATAAAACTGTAGAAGACTGAATACTTGACTGAACTGTAGAAGAAACTGTATATTAAAAATATTAAAAAGAAAGCAGGTTGGAAAGATTAAAATGACATTGAACAGGTAGGTACTATATGTTTATTCAGAAAAAGGTTATAAGGCTTCTTTTTATCCGCTTACTAAAGGAATTTCTTTGGAATGGGGAAAAAGTCAAAATGTAAGTTGGGCTTATTGACTTATTCATTGCCGTGTAGTCCGATTTCATTTATTCGTTGTGTAATTTGTTATACGTGCTTTATAGATTGTCCTGTATTTAGTTTTAAAGTTTTGTACTTCAGAAATAACAGACATAACAAATCCCAAAATAATGTGAAAAAATAACTTGAAATCTGGAATATAGTGAAACATTTAAAAGTACAGGTCATCTTATATACACACATTTTTATATACATACGTAGTTTCATCATGGCTTAAAGATAATAACTTAAAAATAAACCTATCCAAAACAAAATTAGTTGAATTTTAAGCGCAAAAGAGAATAAGAAATTTAATGTAGTTTTAAATAAAACAAATATATAAAGTATAGTATATATAATATAAAACAAATATAGAAAGTATAAAATTGATAAATTTGGTATCAGGAAAATATATATTGAGTCTCTTTGTAATAGAATTGATAGGTTTGTTTATGTTTTGAGAAGAATTAGAGAAGTGGCAGGCTTAAAAGCATCTCTATTAGCTTATTATGGATATGTTTCCTCTGTTTTATAATATGGCATCCCTATTTGGGGAAATTCTGTAGACTTAATTAGAATCTTTAGAGTTCAAAAGAAGTGTATAAGAGCGATATGTAATGTTAAGCAGACACATTCATGCAAACCACTTTTTAAATCACTAAACATTTTACCTTTACCTTGTTTATATATTTTGGCAGTATGTGTATTTGTAAAAAAACACCAACATTTGTTTCAAACAAATGCCGAAGTGTTAAGGAATTCACATTTTAGAAATAGTGAAAAGTTGCATGTGCCTTACCAAAGACTTAATATCTATAAAAATAATGTATATTGCATGTCCATTCGTGTATAGGTATAATCAAATACTTGATCGTCTCAAATCATTGCCTCTAAGAAGATTTCGAAAAAAGCTTTGCGACTGGCTTTTAGATAAAACTTATTAAAGTATGAATGACTTACTTGCAGAAAGGATTCATTGATAATAAACATATGTAAATACTAACAAATATAAATAGGAAATATCTTGTTTGCCGTGGAGTTTGTTTCGCCGTTTCTTCTCCTGACTGGCTAGGTTTGGAAACGGTGGTAGTGTATGGTAGATAGGGTAAAACTCGATCGTTATAAATTTTACTTAAATTAGTAAGTGCTAGCCTAGTAAATAATTTATGTGTAAAAATATATAAATAACCAAAAAAAACTAAAACATATTTAATTGAGTTAGATATTTGCACACCACAATGTGGTAGAATATGTTGGTACGAATAAGTATTCCGTAACAACTTTTAAACACACATATTCCGCAAATAAATAAATTTCTTTCTTCTTCTTTCTTCATATCTTCCCGCCAAGTCTTCCTACAGGATAGGCAGAGATTATTGAGAGCCAAGTGAACAATGTACGTTTGGTCGGTTATTTTTATTTACTTACGGCCACTATTAGCAATCTAATTTAAGATATGACTAATTTGGATCAGTTAACAGGCTATTGCTGTTTTTAAATAATTTATAAAAATATCTTAGCAACAAAACTCTAGAAGTAGTATCAGTCTATAAGGCAGGTGACCCAGTTTTGACATATCAAAGATTTTTTACTTTCGGGGACACGTAACTTGTAAAAAAGAGCTAAACATGAAATAATCTTAACTATTTATTATTATTTTGGTAGACAATGTATGGTATACAAATATATACAAATTGATATTTAAAAAAAGAAAAAATGGGTTATATCTGCCTCATTCGTGTGGACAAATTCCTATTTTTTTTATAAAACAAGGTAGTTTATGTTCATCAGCGATAATGTCTGCTTGTAATGGTAACATATTTTTTCAAATGGTTTCGGTAGTTTTGGAGCCCATTAAAGACAGCGTTATTTTTATTAGAAATATTAAGATTGTTTTTAACCCAGATATTACATAAAACTTCCGGGAACAATGTGGTTCCTTCCAAACAACTGAAAGAGACTACAGGTGTTGCGTGACAACGACTAAACCCCTTTTGAATTTATAATGAAGCCTAAGTAGTATACGGGGATAATAAAAGGACACCCAACAACTGACATGAACGAATTAGTTACTTGATTTGAATTTAAATTAAATAAAGAGAGTAATGTCTACGTCTATTTGGAATGCCGTTTATTTTTTGATGGCATAAAACAGCGAACTGACAAGGTTCTCCAGATAGTATTTTGTCATCGCCTATGTGATCTAGCGATTCTGCGTTGGACTTGACTTCATGAGGTAACAGGTTCTAGCCCCAGGTTAAACAAAAAAAAATTGTGATTTTTTAAATTTTCTTTTAAAAACCAACGTTGCTCGGGATTGGCTTTGTGTCCGGTTGAAGATAGGCTTGCTACCTATCATATTGTGAGACTTGGTGTCTTCGGCTACTCGTTAGTGTCCTGGTTGTTCCTCTTCGCACCTCTCGGTAATCACTAACTTCCTAAATGAAATGACCATATTGTAAAATTACCCCTCTTATAATTCTTACTAGCGATCAACCACAGCTTTAAAGTTCAAAAATTAAACACGCAAAAAAAACTCAAAAAATTTCAAAAACCTTACATCGAATTACATTCACCGCCTCATTGGTCAAGTGGCTAGCGTACACGCCTAAATCACACGACTTAAATTTAGGCTCGAGTTCGGTTCCCGACGGAAGCAGGCGTATGCGTGATAACCATTTACATGTCTGCACTTTCGAGTCAGGATGCTTATTAAATTTATTCTAATATTTATTTCTAGGTATTTGTTCGTTGAGAAACAACCATTACACAAGCACATAATTCACTTACTTCGATTTGATTTGTATAATTTGTCCGAGGATATTTGTTTAATATTTATTTATACACATAATATAATATAATTGAAAAAAACATATTCGCAAAACCAAGGCATGGTTCTGCCACTGCCTACCTCTTCGCGGGTTTAGGCGTGAAGATATTTTTTAAGTGCTAGTGACATAAATATGGACCCGGGATGATACGTAAACAGCTGTGAAAGCCACAGGTGTTACGTAGTAATGACTTAACAGCATTTGAATTTGTAATGAAGGCTAAGTACATGGGATAATAAAATGCTGCCCCGACGACTGACAAGGACAAATTAGTTACAAGATCTGAATTTAAATTAAACCGGAAGGGCAATTTATTCTGATCTAATATTAATTGGTATGAAATTAATCATATTAATATCTTAAATTATAGTCGTATCCTTTGTTACCCGGTACAAAAACATTGAAGGTTAAAAATTTTAATACTTAATAAAATTTTCATTTTTACCTAAAATCAAAATAAGATGTAAGGCATAACACCATCTGCATTATCAATAAAAACGGAGTAAAGTACTCCAAGGTTCAACCTTGTCTCATATTCCTTGTTACGTTGTGATACAGACCATAATAGCCACTCAATTTTAGTCCCGCGTTACTCCACGTTTGTTAATAAGACTACATATGTTTAATTTCAATACTACACTAAGGTACCTAATACATAACATCTTGAAAAAATCCTGACGGATATTGCTGAAATCTATACGTATAACATTTCCTGACTAATTGATTCATCATCGCCGAGCCAACACTGTTAAAGTTCATCATCATCATCATCAGCCGGAAGACGTCCACTGCTGGACATAGGCATCCCCCAAAGAGCGCCACAAGTCACGATCACCAGCCGCTTGTAACCAGCGACTCCCCGCGACTTTGACCAGATCATCAGTCCACCGGGTGCGAGGTCGTCCAACACTACGTCCTCCGGTGCGGGGCCGCCACTCGAGAACCTTTCTTCCCCAGCGGTTGTCGGTTCTGCGAGCAATGTGGCCTGCCCATTGCCACTTCAGCTTGCTGACTCTCTGAACTATGTCGGTTACTCTCGTTCTCTTGCGGATCACCGAATTACGGATCATATCTCGCAGAGAAACACCGAGCATAGCTCTCTCCATAGCACGCTGAGCGACTCTGAGCTTATTTAAGAGGCCCACATTTAACGGCCAAATCTCAGTTCCATATGTCATCACCGGTAACACACACTGGTCGAAGACTTTCGACTTTAAGCTCTGCGGTAATTCGGACAAGAAGATCCCCTTTAACTTCCGGAACGCTGCCCATCCGCGTTGGATTCGGCGATCGACCTCTTTCTTGAAGTTGGATTTACCTAACTGAACAGTTTGACCTAGGTACACATACTGATCTACAACTTCAAGAATTGAGTTCCCAACGTGAACTGGTATAGGTGCAACATGAACGTTGAACATGACTTTCGTTTTGTCCAAGTTCATCCTAAGACCCACCTGTTGGGAAACTTTATCGAGGTCACCGAGCATTTTGCACAAGTCTTCCAGCGATTCCGCCATGACCACGATATCGTCTGCGAATCGAAGGTGAGTGATGTATTCGCCATTGACATTGATGCCGAGTCTTTTCCAGTTCAGAAGCTTGAAGACATCTTCCACTGCAGCAGTGAACAGTTTCGGAAAAATAACGTCTCCCTGTCTCACACCATTCTGCAACTGGATCGGTTTCGAGCTCTGATCCTGTAATAGGACCGACATAGTGGCTTTTTCGTAAACACCTCAACACTTCGATGTATCGATAGTCGGTGCGGCACCGCTGTAATGACTGAAGCACAGCCCATGTCTCAAGGCTCGAATCAAGGAATCGAAGGCTTTCTCGTAGTCCACAAACGCTAGACATAATGGCCGATTATACTCCTCGGTCTTCTGTATAATTTGGCGCAGCGTGTGAATGTGGTCTACGGTGCTGAAGCTTTTGCGGAACCCGGCTTGTTCGGGAGGTTGAAAATCGTCTAACCTGCGTGAAATTCGGTTTGTGATGACCCTTGAAAACAACTTGTAAACGTGACTCAGAAGTGAGATGGGTCTATAATTTTTTAATAAGGTTTTGTCACCTTTCTTGAAAAAGAGAACCACCACACTTCTGCTTCTGGAGGACTTGAGGTATTGGCATTCCACCCGCTCTCAGTAGCTCAGCAGTAATTCCATCGTCCTCCGGCGCTTTATTGTTCTTCAGTTGTTTGAGGGAAATCCGAATCTCGTACAGGCTGACGTCCGGGATGTCTTCGGTGTAATGCCGGGTGA
>NJDD01000520.1:45820-60278 GCA_002245505.1 Calephelis nemesis
TGTATCGCTGTCCTGTGACCGGCTAGACCAATAGTGCAAGTCTACCCTCTGGACCGGAACACTACACTGCCATTATGGCATGAAGAATAGGTAAGGTGGTGGATCCCTAACCGGACACTGCAGCACCAGTGGTCTTACTGTTAATGACCTATTTAACGTGTGCTTAACTCTTACGAGCTGCTTGGCAGAGCTAGAGGGCCAATTCTACTCAAACAAACGGATAATATTTTTAAGCGAATTTGACGTGTGTTAAAATATGTCTTTTTACATTTCCATTTAAATTTTATAAATGATTAAAACAGCCACTAAGTGGTAACATCTTTAGTGTTCTTCAATATTATTAAGTTCGAGCTTTTGAAACACGATAATTCAAACGCGAAGTGACACGAAGCTTTTTGGGGAGTGAACATAGCAGCCGTCTTTTATATCAGGATGACACCTTCATTATTGCCCCTGAAACTTTATAAATACGCAGAAGTTGTGTATAGGAAATTAAAACAAACTTTTTTTTAATGTATGAACTATAAACAATATTATTTTTTAAAACTTGGTCAACCGAAATTAGCGGATACTAGTACTTAATCTATAATATAAAAATGAATCGCTACATGTGTTAATGTGTGATTTGACTAATTATTTTTTTATTTTGTTACTTATTGTCAGGAAAAGGTTGTTACGAAGAGAAAAACGGGGAAAGTTGCAGGGAAAATTGGAAAAATAATACTTTATAATATCCCATACTGAACCGGTGAAATGAAGTTCGCCGGGCCAGCTAGTAACACATAAAACAATGAAAAAAACATCATTGGGCACATGTTCCCCAAAAATACAGGCTTTTTAATATTTTTTTTAATTTTTAAAATTTAATAATTTAATTTTCGTGTCTTTATTAATGATGATCTAAGTATTTAAGTACCATCTGCAAAATGATATGACGTGAAAATGATTTATTAGTAGCATATGTGTTCCAACTCATCCAAGAGAACAACAAGTTGTCAGAGAAATGTTTAAGTATACCAACATATTCTCCCACATTGTAGTACGAAAAAGGTAATTAATATTTATATGAATAAAATATTAATTATATTTTCATATCTTAAGTAAAAATCGAAAAATAGAAAATATCCCAATATTATTTTTTTTGCCTGCTAGTGCTAAAAACCAAATTAAAACTCCTTATTTAAATTTCATAATTGTCATTGCGTGATTGTTTCACAAGTATCGCGCGGTTTCGAAAAGGCTTTAAGGTGACGTGGCAAAGATAATAAAACACGTAACTTCAAAGGTAATTACAAAATTAATTAGAAGTAATTTAACAGGTGTGTCTCATATTCATAAAATTTTATAATTTAATTTTGAAAGGGTTAATGACAGCGGCATTCAAACCTTTATAACTTTTATAGGCCAAGAGTTTATAAAGTATTTTGTATAGGAATTTTCGGCTTGATATTTTTTTAAAAGTTCAGCATTTATATAATCAAATAAGCTCTGGTTACTGATATGCTACAATATAATTTATTTTATGTAAAAAAATATAAAAAAATATTCCATTTTTGTTTATGATATTGGAAGGCAAAGAAGCAGACAGATTTCCTGATGGTAAGAAATTCCCGCCGCCTAGAGACACTAAAGGTGGTAACAGTGCGCTGCCAACCTCAGGCCGGGATGTTAGGCCTTGAGCAAAAGTAAGTTTACTGGCTACCTTACCCTCCGAACCGGAACACGTTATGCCATAAGGCGGCAGGAATAGGTAAGGNNCCGACTCACCCGGATTGGTACCACCGCCTTACCTATTCCTGTCGCCATAACGTCATGACATGTTCCGGTTCGGAGGGTAAAGTAGCCGGTAAACTTACTTTTGCTCGAGGGCTAACATCCTAACCTCAGGTTGGCAACGCACCATTTCCATCTTTGGTGTCTCTAGGCGGCGTGAATTTTTTACCATCAGAAAATCCGTCTGCTCGTTTGCCTTCATATAACATAAAAAAAAACTTATCCTTGCGTGATGTTACCGCATCTCTACTTTTTACATATAAGTCATTGTGTCACTCCTGATGAGTAGAGAATTGGACAAGTACGGTGACATACAAAAACTCTGCTATTGGTTATAACCGTACCTTTATAAAACAGGATCTCATTAATAAATTTAATCGGGTATTCAGATAACAAACAAACAAACAACATTTCCCTTGCACCGTCTGAACAAATTGACTTTGTTAATATTTTTTTTCATTATATTAGTTACTAGCGGCCCGCACAAGCTTCACACGGGTATAAAATATATACAAAAACCTTTCTCTTTAAACACTTTATCTATTAAGAAAATCGCATCAAAATCTGTTGTGTAGTTTGAAAGATTTAAGCGTACAAAAGGACATAGGGACAGAGAATGCGACTTTGTTTTATACTATGTAGTGATATTGTCACGAGGAGGTTCATAAGAAGAGACAATCGAGAAAATTGCAGTGAAAATGATCAATAAGCACTTTTTCCCGTACAAATTGTCAATTTTAAACGATACGAAGTTTGATTTAAATGTATTAAACCAATTTTGAAAAATTATCTGGTCCTTATGAAACTGAAGATACGTTTTTAAACATTTAAAGGACGTAATAGTTGTTTTGGTTTGTTTTAGTTAAAAATCTGTTAATAGTATTAGTAGTTTTCCCCATCTTGGTCCGGGCTCCTTTGTAGAATAGACCATCTGCCTTCCTACCAGGCAGCTCGTGAAAGGCGAGCAAAGGCTTACCGTCACAAACACCGTGACATCTGACTAGTTGGTATAGTTTCGCAGCGACTCGGACGGAACACGTTATGACGTTATGCCAAGGTGGTTAGTGATGATAAGCATATGCTCGCCTTTTACGAGCTGCCTGGCAGGAAAGGCAGATGGTCTATTCTGCAAAGGAGCCCGGACCAACACAGGGTATAAGTTTTACAACATTAGTAACCGCTATGCCTTCGTCGTGGCTAAACTTCAGTTTAATCATAGTTTATGCAAAGACATTACGCCACAGTTTACTTGTTATCGTCTCTGTGGTCTAGCGGTCAAACGTCGGACTTGACTCGATTCCCGAGTCAATTTCCTATTCAAAAATAACGTTGCCCGAGATTGGTGTCTTTGGCTAGTCATGGGTGCCCTTGTGCATCTGCCTACCTCTTTGGTGATATGGGTATAAAGAAGATATTTGTTACTGGTGACTAACAAAATTTAACAGTAATAAACAGCTCTGGTCAATTTACACAAATCGAATCTTACCCAAAAATTAGCAATATAGGTGTTACGAATACGTATAACAAAAAAAGAGACAAAAGTATTTAAGTAGATACTAAAGAAATTAAATAAACACTCTTGCCTGCCCCTATCAGGAATCAAATCGCTACGGTTTCTTCAATGGCTTTGGACATATACGCTAGCTCCTCTACTAACAAAGTAATCTTATGTACTTTTTGCGTTTACATTTATTTAACATCTCAGCTTTTACCATGAGTTTATGTCTTGTCAAGTTTACTATACTCGATACCGTCCTGTAAATTATTTGTATAATAATTTAAACGCAGTGAAACTGCAAAAAACCGACTTCAAATTTGGAACGTATGTGGTTTTCTCATGAATGCTAATATAGACCTGGATCAAATTATAATGGGACCACCGTGGGAGTGTAGGGTTTCAATTAAAAAAACAATTTTGAAAATCCGTCCACAAACACCGGAATAATCGCAAAACATACATATAAAAAAAACATACTGGTTGAGAACTTCCTCCTTTTTTCGTCGGTTGAAATCTTTGAACAGCGCCTTTATTGGTAACTAAGAGAAACACATTTTAGACCAAATGTATCCTAATTTCGACACGTAAGTTACCGATCGTAATTTATACCAACACATGGCAAAAGGCTCAGTTTAGGTATTTTCTTTCCTTACTACGCGTGTAAAAGAAAATAAAAATGACGAACGAGGTACGAGTTCTTTGAACTTCATGAACCTAAATTTAATCCTGAAAGGATTTGCGAAGATAATAAGACACCTTTAACTATAAAATATGAGGCGTCAATGTACTCACAAAGCATTTTCTGATGCAGTGTCTAGAGCTTGTCATATTCTTTTGAAATATAATACTAAACACGTCTCGGTATGAACTTTTACTTTGTAACTGTTTATAAGCGTCGTTGTCAGCGTAGAATTAACAGCGTAGTAGATTTTCATACATACTATCACCCCCATTCCAACTTATTCGAAATCGATCGATAGTTAAGCAGTGACAATGTAACAGACAGATAGACTTTCGTATTTACAATATACTACCGGACCACCTTAGCACCTTCGCACGGGTATGAATTATACACACAAACCTTCTACTTTAATCACTTTATCTATCAAAAAAAATGTGTGCGTGTACTAGCGTACACTCGTAAGAAGTGAAGAAGTGAAAATTCTTTATGACGTTATTTTTCAAAAAGTAATTTACTATATACACTTTACAGAAATTTGTTAAATAAAGTTTATTGCTAATCCCTACCTCGCTGGAGAAAGCATACTTCGAATCACGCGTGGTAGGGATAAGAACAAAGATGGCGCGTAACGGAAAATGTGACGCGTAACGAAAAAATGTTACACAAAAATTTTTTTCCAACCCCGATAAAGAAGTTTCACTTCAAAAACTGCATCAAAATCCGTTACGTAGTTTTAACTGACTCGTATCAACTGACGAAAAGAGGATGGCGTAGCTCCATTTCCAAGTGCATCTTGAGTTAGATTGTGATACCAAGGCTTAATCGTAAGAAAACTAACGTAGGGGAGACCGAGGTGAGTTTTGATATAGGAGAGATGTGACATCGTTGATTTTTTGGAACCTACTATTACTATTGCATTATGCAAGCACTATTGCAAATTAACAAACAATTTAAAGATTTCCAAAAATCGACGATGTCACTGTCACAACTCACCTCAGTTTCCCCTATAGATGTTTAAAGAAAGAAAAAACAAGTTCAGACAGGATTTAAGCACAAAATAATTGTTATAACTAAAATATATTAAACACACATCCATACATCTATACATATATATATTTGTTATTGAAAAATAAATATCTTAAACAAACATACAGTTTACGAAAAACTTTCGCATAGAGCCTAAATTCTAAGCAACATCATCCAGAATCGGATATATCGAATGTAAAATCTATTCTATATGTTAATTCAAGTTACCCTCTATATGTGTGTAAGTTTTATGAAAATCGGTTCAGCAGTTTTTGTGTGAAGAAGTAACAATTAAACAAATAATGTGTTTGTTCATACACAAACTTTCGCATTTATAATATTAATAAGATAATAATTAATAATACATAAAATCTTCTATGTTGAAGGCATCTATGATGATTCATTGTTTGGAACAAAAGAGCTACGTTTAGTTACAACATAAAAAATACCATTTTCCGTAAGCTAAAACTTGTATATTTACTTTTACCACCTCGTTGGTCGAGTGGCTAGCGTACTCGCCTAACTGCATCGACGAATCGCGAGGCTCGGGTTCGATTCCCGACGGGGGCAGGCATTTGTGTGATGAACATTTAGGTATCTGCATTTCCGGGTCTGGGTGTTTATTAAATGTATTCTGGTATTTATTTAAGTATTTCTATGTAATAGTATCGTTGACTAACACCTATAACACAAGCATATAATTTGCTTACTTTGGGGTTAGATTCAATTGGTGTGACTTGTCCAGAGATTTATTTATTTACTTTTTATAGCGTCACGTTTTCGTTTCGATGTTTAAATCACAATGCGAACAGTGCAAAAAGTTTTTACCTGAAAAATGAAAAACTATTCGATTTTTACGCAACGTGTCCACGCTTAAATTTTAATTTAAATATTAAACAGAATCCACAAAATAGATACAAAACTGTACGGTTTTACGCTAGGCTCTACGAATCCCAATTTGGAACGAGGTTCCGAATTTGCATATATTTACATATACCAGGAAAACATTTATCATATGCCAAACACAAAAGAGAGCCATAAGTTAACCAGAATTCTTATTTTATTTTATGAAATGTCATCTGAATAACAGAAATGTGAAAAGTGCTCGGTCAGCAACGCTCGGTATCTGTTTATTTTGAGGATACAATTTATCTGGTCAAAAACAAATATTTTAGTTTGTAGCTGTCTAGATGTAACTACCACATTACACGCTAGTGGTAATCCAGGAATTTAGGTTACTGAATTATTTCTGTCAAAATAGCCAAAAAGATAGACTCGCTTTGCATAATTCTATGCTTATCCAAACGTTGTTGTATGGAAGCGAGAGTTGGGTATGTCAGAAAAATCATGAGAATAGGATAAATGCGGTCGAGGTGAGAGCGCTTCGAAAAATCTGCAGTATAATGCTCGCCGATCGCATTCATGAGTGAGATTCAAGAAAGAGTGGGTTTGAAACTTTCTTTGCTGTTAAAATGAGAAAGGTCATGGTCAGCTGGTTCGGCCATGTAGAAACAATTTGAGAAAGATTCATAAAGCAGATACAATATGCGAATGTGGATGGATGTAGGTACCCGGGGAGATCTAAGTTTACATTCCACGATCAAAACGCTTGGACATTATCCAAGAATGGTGTCAAGAGTCTCTGAAACAGGCATGTTTGTATGAGAAGGGTAATTAATGTGGAGGAAACCAGTCAGGTCTGACAGGATCGTCTCTGCCTACACCGTAAGGGTCATCGCGTGAAAATTTATATTTATAAAAATTCCTGTAGTCAGTCATAACAAGGTGGTAAAGCGCTATGCAGCTACTCTCCTGCATTAGTACTACCTTACCTATTCCTGTCACTACAGCATCAGTGTTCAATATTGTCATGTTTGTATTGAAGAGTTCCTACTCTAACCAGTAGACAATATACGTAGCACAAAAAACGATATAGTTACATGTATACCGCCTTATTAATAGACATAGACTAGAAACTATAAATTTCAACCTGGTATTATAGTCTGTATTGCATTGTAATGCAGACTATAATATTATACACCTAACTTTACACTCACTTTAGTCTATGTTTATTAATAAGACGGGTAGTGTTTATAGGTGATGCTAGTTGCTTGTTCTTACCGTCATACCCCGCATTGGTGCGGGTCCGTCATCCTCAAAGTGACGGTATTTAAATAAAAAGAAATATTATACGTCAGTTTGATTATGACAAATAATTTCTGATAAATTTAACAAAACTTTGGTTGTTATAGCCCTGATGATGCTTGAACCGGTTGGCTAAAATATATTAATAAAAAAAGAGTGTTTGTGCTCACAGGCGCACGTAAGAAGTTATACTTCTTTGGCGTACATAAATATACATAGGTAGTTAGCATGCAACAATAATTAAAAATCATAAAACATAATTAAAAATAAAAAGGTTCGCAACTAACTTCAGGGGTTGACTGTCACATTTATCTGTCGGTGTGCGCGCGCATCGTAAAAATTCACTCTCATCATTTTTCCCAATCGCGTCAAAAGAAGTATAACTTCAAAAATGTATTGTGGAAAGTACAAGTACAAGAAAGAAGAGTATATTGTATCCTAAAACTCGCCACCGTTTTACCATAAAAGAATCATACCATCATTAATTAATGTTTTGCATAGAATTAAAAAGTAATAAAAACATGGAATTCTTATTAGCAATAAGTACACGTTACAAGAACTCTCATAAATCAACGATAAAGCTTCACCAACAACCGACGATGGAAATTAAAATTTTTATCCTTAGTCAAGTAGTGTTATTTTACTCTAAGGCCTCACATAAATAAACACATTAAACATACACCACTTTTCAGCCTCTACACTGAAAAGCTGCAAAGCGTGGCTTATTACACAAACTCTGCTCGCTAAACTTTGTTGTTTCAGTTTGTAGGCGGTTAAGCGAACATTTATTTTTCAGTAACAAATCTCTTTTATAAAAACACTGGAGACACATTAATATTTATGTTTTTCAAAGGTATTACATTAAATAAGTATTAAGTAAACTTTAGAATACATTTATCGTCTCTGTGGTGATCATCACTACTAGTCCGGTGTTGGACTTCAGTCCTCGGTCGTGTCAACTAAAATAAAATTGTTTTTTTTTTATTAAAAAAAGCAACGTTGGTCGTGATTGGATATATAGACTATTTGCGATAAGCTTTCCACCTATCACATTATGGGACTTGATGTCTTTGGCAAGTCGTAGGTGCCCTGGTCGTACCTCTGCCTACCCTTTTAGTGGGGATAAGGATGGAAATGTGGCGTCAATATCATTATTTGCACATTAGTTTAGGCAGATAAAACGATTTCAATGACTATATTAAAACATTTCCAATTCAAAGACAGTTTTTCATAATTTCATGATATACGAGTGTACAAAGTTATTCTAACGAGGTTATATAAAAGTGCGAATATCACAGAACATAATTAATTTCAAAAAATTTAAAATGAACATACTTCGAGAATATTCGAAACAAATTTTAAACTTTGTTTGAATTTAGAATTTTAAAGTTTGTTTGAACTTTAGCTTAGATTGTTTACTTTTTTCATAATTCTAATTTTAAAATTAATCCAATACTGCCAGCAATATCAATGGAGTTAAAACAATTTAGTGCAGTGTTCACTGCACATGGAGTTAAATCCAGAAACTTGACAGGGCGGTAAGAATTTTACTTTTTAATGGATTCAAAGAACGATGAGGTTATCAGCTCGCCTATTTGTTGTTTACTTTGTTGTCTACTTTGTAACATCTTTGGTATCTTTTGGCGATAGTGGTTTAATTAATGACATATCTCAACATTTGGGAGTAAAGTTTTGGATTCTTTTGTAATACAGGAAAACAACCAAGCAGATGGTTTTCAGATACGAAGTAGAAATCTATCACACTAATCTTTAGCTACAAATCTGAGACAGAGATGTTAAATCTTTAAGTGTTAAGATGTTAAATCGCTTTCTTTTTTTACTATATCACTTAATATACTAAATTATATAAGGTTGTCTTTGTTGTACATACAAAAATGTTGGTGAACGGTAGTTGCTACTACTTATCAATATAACTATATACTATATATACTATATACTATATAATCAATATATTAACAATTAATATAACTAAACATCCGCTTGAATGTTATGTTGACCGGTAAAAGAAGTTTCGGTGTTGACTGATATATAATTATAATATAAATGTTACAGAATTAGTAATAGCCCGCAGTCGTTGTTCAATTTGGAAGCAGTAAATATATTTGATTACATGAGCAAGGTTTGGTTTATTGGAAGAATCACACAAATATGACAATCGTGAGCCCTGACGTTATTCCAATTGGGACAGAAATATTGGTGCTAGTACCACTCTTTTATGTGACAGTATCTGGCTATTGGTGGCTTTTAGTATCAAGCAATAGGTATTCTATCCTCTCGAGTCCGGAGCTTTTTTTTTTAAAAAAAAGAAACAAAATTTCATATTGTATATAAATTTATGGGTGGCATGGAGACTAAGAAAACTTTTCCGGTGAGTTTTCGTCTATGTACTTATACGAGTACATTGGGACTATGTCATCACACAAAATTGCATGCCAAAATTCAATTCGCCGAAAACAAAGAGAACGGGTGTTTTAAAAGTCTACGTACTCGTCTGAGGATACAGGGTCTCTAGAGGCTATAGCGAACTTGGATTGCGCTAATAATTCAAAACACGTCGATGGGGTCATTACATCCCTACCATATTAAATTACTTATATCAAGTTCACCAAGGTCAGGATTACTATTTTAGCTATCAACTGGAACACAAAGCAAATAAAAACCGTTTACTTTATATCATTAAAAATATTTAACATGAAACAACTTTATTTTCTCAGCGAATACGAAATTACAAGAAACGTCTTTTCAGAGCAAACTTGCCCCGGGTATATGATAATTTAATTAAATTTCAGAGAATGAGCGAATTGTTATTTTTAAAATTCTGAGCCAACTTTTATGAAGGAATTGGTTTATTTACTTACGTAACTTTATGACAGCAATGGCTTATTTATAAAGAAGTCGATGATAGGTCGGCTTTAGTTTTTATAATACAGAAAGACAAAAAAATAATAATAATATAAACTTGTAAATGGTAACATTAATCTAATTATTAAGAGGATAAGGTAGCCAATAAAATTACTTTTGCTCGAGGTCTAAAATCCCGGCCCCAAGTTGGCAACGCACCATTACCACCTTTGGTGTCTCCAGGCGGCGAGAATTTCTTACCACCAGGAAATCCGTATGCTTGATTTTCCTACCAACATCATATAAATACAAAGTAAACCATTAAAATACCAATTTGACTGTCGAAATAACTGAAAAACAATAAATAGTGTCATCTTTATTTAGTATCACCTTTATAGTAAAGCGGTCCGGCGTCAGACTTGACTTTTTGAGATCAAAGTTCGATCCCCGGAACCTGCAACAAAAAAATGTAGGGAATAAGTATTTTTAATTTTCGAAAAAAGAATAACGTCATTTTTTTGGATTTTTATAACGCCCGGCTGGCGATGCACACAAACTTCACATTGTGGGACGCCTAGTCGTGGATGATCTGATAGTGCCTCTGCCTACAACTTCGGGGATATGCGCGTGAAGACACTTTTTTTTATTAACTGAAATCTTAATTTACATTAATTTATTTATAATCTATGCCCATTTTTCTACTTAATCTCCGTCATGAATAAACACAGAATAAAGTACCCTAAGTTTCAACCTGGTATTATAGAGTCACTATAGTCTTCATTACGATATGATACAGACTACAATATCACACTTAATTTTACTCGTGCTTTAGTCCATGTTTAATAATAAGACGGTTAGGTTTGTGTTTCTTTTTAATTGAACCCTGTCTATTAAAAAAGAGTTATCAAAATCGGAGTACTCTGAATAAAAATCTTTATCGAACCTAAAAATCGTATCTTTAAGGTTGGGTTTTCCCAAGTCTGCTAATTTGTTCTATCCAGTAAATAAAATTAACTAGAATCAGTACACTCCTTAAAAAGTTAAGGTCCATTTAACAGATCTCATTTGACTAATGTCAATCTCTACAAATATTACTTGTCAAAATGATGACGTTATTACAATAAATTTTTCGTTGGTCTGGGTTGCTCGTTCCCCCGCGTTGGTCTGAGTTCCTTTTCAGAATAAACCATCTGATTTGCAGCCAGGCAGCTTGTAAAAGCATAGGCTTAGGGCCCCAATACCGTGACATTTGACTAGGTGGTAAAGATTCGCAGCGACTCGCCCGGATTCGTATCACCGCCTTACCTGTACCTGCCGCCATTGCTATTGATTTGTTCCGATTCGATTAGGGTAGCCAGTAAACTTACTTTTGCTGAAAGCCTAATACCCCGGTATCAGGTTAGCAACGCACCATTACCGCATTTCTTACCATCAGGAAATCCGTCTGCATATTTATCTTCCAATATCATTAAAAAATTACGTATTTTTAAATTACAAGTTTAAACAAATCTGCAATACTAACTTGCAACAATGAATTAATAACATGATTACAAAGATACAGTAAGTTTGGTGCAACTTTCATATAAAAAAATAATAAAAATAAGTTTGCTATATTATTTAATTGCCCAAATCATATGACACTAGTTGCCTTATATCTGAATGCCTTTAGACTTACTTTCAAATTGTACGGGTTATAATTATTCAAGTAAATTTTATACAAATTCGGGTTTGCTATGTATCTATGGAAGTCTCGCCTCTTATTACGTAGTATTTATATACTCTTTGGATACAGTGTCAAATTTCAATGAAATGTCAAATGTGATCTATCAAATTTATTTTAAAATAAGAAAAACAAATTTAGACATTCGTTTTTCTGCAGTTGAAAAATATGTTGCCAGTATTCGCTACATGCACATTTCAAATTCAGAACAAACACTAAAAGAGGTTCGAAAATTAAAGTTACCAGAGATGTATTTGAAAAAATATCCTACAGCATGCAAAAAGTTGCGATGTTTTGTGCTCACACTGGCAGATAACAAATACAGTAAAAAGTCAGGAGCTGCAAAGCTGTAAGCAATTAAAACTAGGATGCCGGCAGTGGCTTGGGAGCAATTTTAGACACCTAACTCTGTCTTTCGCATTAAGACCTATTTTCATAAGCGTAACCGTGCAACCATTTTTGTACGAAATTAAAAATAGGAAATCTCATTTCAACTGTATTTTTTGGATGTTCAGATTTTTTTAGAGGAAACAATTTTGTTGAATATTTTTATTTGAAAGCTTGTGATATTCTTAAATTTTTCACAATGTAATTTTCATTTCATCAAGATCTGAGTGGTTTTTGAGTTATACTTCGACATAGTGACTTCGACTTTTATTGAAGCGATCAATATAAAAAAAAACCTATTTACAGTGAATTGAGAAACTTCCTCCTCTTTTCGAAGTCGATTAAAAATATAACTTTATTAAAAAAAACTGAAACAAACGTTGTACATTTATAAAAAAAAGTAACTTCACGCCCATATCCCCAAAGAGGTAGGCAGAGGCACAACCAAGGCACCCACGACTAGCCGAGGACACTTATGCCCGATTTCACCAAGAGCCCCTATATTTTAGGGGACTTTTAACGTAGTTTAGTTTTATATGGAAACAGTCCCATAAGTAACGTTAAAAGGTCCCCTAATTATAGGGGCTCTTGGTGAAATCGGGCATAAGTCCCACAATGTGATAGGTGGCAAGTATATCGCCAACCGGGCACATTTCCAATCCCGAGCAACTTTTTTATTAGAAAATTGAAAAAATCCTATTTTCTTTTTGTTGCCCGACCCGGGATTCAAGCCTGGGACCTCAAGCAGTCAAGTCCAACAATTGAACCGCTAGACCACAGAGGCGATACATAACATTTAAATATCATCATTTTGAAATAAATAACTAAAATGTTTAATTCAGACATTGTCACGTATAAGTGAACGCAACAACTCCTCCTATATTAAAAAGTTAAGTGCTTAATTATTAAAAAATATTTATTAATGTATGTATTTATTTCTGCTTACATATTTGTCGATTCGGCCATAATTTTAAGCAAGTGCAAACCGACCTTTAGTAAGCGGTCGATGTTGGCTTCAATTACGAACGAAACCTGACGTTAAGAATTTTCAGCTATTTTCGCTTTACGCTCAGAAAACCTTCAACAAGCCACTGATGAATAGCTACAACTTTGTAGTGGTGTAATTTTATGTGTTCAAAACGTGCTTAAACTTGAGCCAGAAAGTTCTTATAGCTTTGAGCAACTAGTGGACTCAATATTTATGCGGGGCTATTCACCAATACCTGATTCAGAAAGTCAAGAAACAGGACGTTTTGCTTACAGATAGTTTTCTTGTATACATCTTATCTTCTATTAGAGGTCTGTTGCTAAGATACTGTTACCATTGGTATTAGAGATCTATCATTAAATAAGTTAGAAAAATATATAAAAGCAAAATTAGGTAAGAAAGGCTATTTAGGATTTTAGGCCTTCATATTACTATACTTATTATATGATCTCAGAGTATTTAGAAGATGAACATGGTTGAAGATAGAGGTTTTAATCTCCCACTGCAATTTATAATGTGATTTGTTGTACTTTTTATTTAAGTTAAAATTAGATTGTAATTTGTATTTTTATTTAGTTTATAATGTGACTTTAACACAAGAGGAGGCAAACGAGCAAGTGGGTCACCTGATGGAAAGTAATCACCGCCGCCCACGGACATCCGCAACACCAGGAGTGTCACAGATGCGTTACCGACCTGTAAGGAATGAGTACGCTCTTTTCTTGAAAATCTCTAAGTCATTATTATTTGGAAAGACCCCCCTCGGTAACTGATTCCATAAAGGTATTGTGTGAGATACAAACTGCCTTCGGAATCGCACAGTTGTAGATCGCCACGCATCAAGATGATGGGCATGATACTTTAAACTCTGTCGCGATGTCCGAAGATGGAAATCAGCGGCTGGAATTAAACTAAACAACTCCTCGGAACATTCCTCACGATAAAGGAAGGAATCAAGCCGACTGATAATTGCCCGGTCATTGACAATTCGAATTGCTCTACGTTGAATGCGGTCAAACGAAAGGAGCTGGAACTCTGGAGCTCCTGCACAGAGTTGATAATAGTACACCATATGAATTTGCGCTTTGTAAAGTTGTAAGCGACGGGTCTGCTTGGAATACTGTCTCGCTTTACTGAGCACACTAAGTTTTTCAGAGGCTACGAGTATTTTAGCCTTCTCCTCCAGATGACCGCGAAATTGAACATCACTAGAAATGTTAACGCCAAGTATACCAATGCAGGCTGTGGCAGTTAGGGAAACGCTCTCAAACCGACGAGATGCAACGAAGGGAACCTTTTTAGCGGAGAACGCGCGAACTTGTGTCTTGTTAGTGTTAAATTGTACCAGATTTTGCTGGCCCCAAAGCGAAATTTCAG
>NJDD01000520.1:62181-72363 GCA_002245505.1 Calephelis nemesis
ACAATTCGAATTGCTCTACGTTGAATGCGGTCAAACGAAAGGAGCTGGAACTCTGGAGCTCCTGCACAGAGTTGATAACAGTACACCATATGAATTTGCGCTTTGTAAAGTTGTAAGCGACGGGTCTGCTTGGAATACTGTCTCGCTTTACTGAGCTCACCAAGTTTTTCAAAGGCTTTTTTAGCCTTCTCCTCCAGATGACCACGAAATTGAATATCACTCGAAATGTCATCGCCAAGTATACCAATGCAGGCTGTGGCAGTAAGGGAAACGCTCTCAAAACGACGAGATGCAACAAAGGGAACCTTTTTAGCGGAGAACGCGCAAACTTGTATCTTGCTAGGGTTAAATTGTACCAGATATTGCTGGCCCCAAAGCGAAATTTCAGGCATAAGATTGTCAACTTTAGACACAAGTTGGTTCTGGCTCTCAATGACATGTTCCCGAGATATATTATGCCGGTTAAAGTATAAGGCTTCCCCACTAATGTCGTGTGCATAGCAATGAGTGTCACTAATTTGCAATAAATATTTAATTAATAATTATAAATAATTAGTATTAAAAAAGAAAAGCCCGCTGAGTTTCTTTCGCCGTATCTTCTCAGTGTTTAACAATATTCTCAATCCGATGGTAGTTTATAAAAATGTCGACGCGCAAAAGTACCACTTGTATGGTCCATGTGAATGAAGATTTTTCTGATTTTGATTCTGTTCATCAGTACGATGTACGTGAGTTCTAAAGAGAGATTTTGATCCGTTTTTTTTTCATAAATAGATTTATTCGAGAGAAAAGTCTACTATATGTTCAATAACTAAGAAAATATAAAATTAAATGTTGTTTTAACTAGTTACCTCGCAGTTGAACAGAATAAAGATCCGTCTTCTGGTTCTTAGCTACCACCCCATCAATTTTCAGCCAAATCGGTTCATCATTACTGGAGTTATAAATATTATAACTAACATATACTTAGATATTATGTATGTATAGACTGTTCATCACTTATATTGGATAGCGTTGAGGCAAAACTAAGGAGCATTTTCTTAACATAGTTGAGTGTTAGAATTTCCGTAATATATTTGCCACCTCCCTTCCGTTCAACTTGCGACGTTGCAAAATTCAATAACTACACTCCACCTACCGTATAACCAAGTTAGCGTCATAGCTATTAATGGCTCTTGTAAGGAATATTATGTATGCATAATGTCCTAATAAATATTTCATATATGTTAAGTATTACTCCGCAGTTAGTAAGATCGGCCAGCAATCTTCCCGGACACTTTGTGTATTATGGGTTGCCATGTTTCAGTAATCGCGCCTATTTGTCATTACGCCCATATCATTGAAAGAGTAGACAGAGGCACAATCAGGGCTCCCACGACTAACCGAAGACACTAAGTCCCACAATGTGCTAGGTGGCAAGCCTATCGCCAACCGTGCACATACCAATTCCAGGCAACGATGATTTTATTAAAAAGTTTCAAAAATACATTTTTTTTGTTGCACGACCTGACGTTATTGTAGCACATTTGTCATGTATTTTTATAAGACAGCGAACAAGCATACGGCTCTCTTGATAAGAAAGAAACACTTGTACTGTTTTACTTATCACTTATAATTTATTACTTTGTAATCAGTAGCCTACCGGTTTCGCTTATACAGCATCATCAGGGCATCCCTGATGATGCTGTATAAGTGAAACTAGTAACTATCTTTAAAAATATGAATATTTGAAAGTTTTACCAAGCGCCGACGATGGAAATTATTAATTATACCATGTCATGTGTTTAGCGCCTATTATGCAAGTCTACCGGCTACCTCACCCTACGGGCCGTAACATGGCACTCCCATTGCTGAAATAGATAGGGCTATAAATCAATGCCCGGCCCATAAAACTAATTAATAATTTAAGATTTAAAATAATACATTAGTCAATTCATTTTTAATAAATCTAAAATAACTAATATCAGCTTTTTAACCGATTGACGAAAAAACGAGGAGCTTCTAAATTCTACTGCATGATTTTTCTGTATGTATTTTACGTGATTACTCGGCCAATAGTCAACCAATTTTGAATTTTTCACATACCTGTTATAAAAAAATGTAACTCAAAAACTACTAATTGTAGGATGTTGATAGAAATATGTGGCACCATTTCGGAAATATTTGCTGTCTTTCGAAAAAAAATTATCAAAACGCCTCAGTGGTCTAGCGGTCGAGCTGTTGGACTTGACTGCATGAGGTCACGGTTTCTAAAAAGAAACTTTGCTCGGGATTGAACATGTACCCGGTTGGCGATAGACTTGCCACCTATCGCTTTCTAGGACTTAGTGTGTTCGGCTAGGCGTGGGTGCCAAGTTTGTTCCTCTGCCTACCTCTTCGGGGATATGGGTGTAAGGATACTTTTTTTATCATATCGCGACTTGGTACCCTTTAGAGTAGGGAAGGTTTTTGCAGTCTTAGTGCTACTTTATTGTAATATAAAAACGTAATTGCCTTTCTTCCGTAAATTATCACTGAAAGTGAGACAATTTACTCTTAGTAAACCGTTTTCAAAGGGAGGTTTATCTTCTCGGAACATTAAAATTACAGACTATTTTCAAGAGATCTTTATTTTCTGCTGAATTCTAAAGACTTAAATACTATTTTTTCTTCTACATAAACATTTAGGATACTCATTACTATTTCGGGTTCGACCTCCAGGTCAGCCAAACAAAAGAAAATGTATCTCTTCTATTTAAAAATAAAAAAAAAACCTTACCCGAGATTAGATATGCACCCGGTTGGCGACAGGCTAGCCACCTATCACATTGTGGGACTTAGTGTTTTCGGCTCAACGTGGGTGCACTGGTTTTACCTCTGCCTACATTTTCTTCTACGGGCGTGAAGATACTTTTAATAGGTTTTACTGTTGTACATAGAATTTTTTTAATATAATTAAATAATTGAAGAGAAGTGCAAAAAACGGACTCCTACTTCAATACCACGTTGCAATTTCATCATTCTTTTTTCGAAAAGTTGATTTTGATTCCGAGATGGTCCCAAATAAATTTGAATTTGGAGTAGGTTGAAAATAAGATGGATTTTATGTCCTCATTGGTTAAAAGTTGAACGTATGCACCTCACACCATCTATCGGGTTCAGTGTAGCTTAATAAAAAACTTTGTTGCTTTTTTGATTGGTGTATGATGCTGAAACAACGTCACACAAGGTTTACAATTACAAATTTTTGTAATTTTAAAATAATAATAACTCAAAAAACATAGCATTAAAAAGCTAAAGAATTACAATAAAAATTTGAACACAAACAACTGATTTCTCTAAATGCGCCTTAGCTAATTTGCTAAAAACTAATTAGTAAAATTTAAATGGAATACGTCAATTCGTACATTTTAAATTTAATATTTTTTAATATTTTTTTAATCAAATGTCAAGTTGATAATAAGGAAGTTAACTCCAGTTTGAATCGAATCCCCAGTAAATTCATGTTAACATACAAAAGACACTTGTGACGCGTCTATATAATACTAAATCTACCACCTGATCGGAACGCGGCCTCACACTGAAAGGATCCGGCAAGAAACGCAGCGGGCATGTCTTTTTTCCTTCTTTAAAATAAGTTTACAAATATTAAGTGATGATATATTTAGAAGAGGTTGACATGAGGAGCAATTAATTCCAATCGCTCTTATCAGCTGAATGTTCAGCAATGGTATATTGTCATAACCTTTCCTCCTTTCCATTTAACACATTTCTTAAATTTATCAAATAGAAAATCTTTCACATAATTGGGAAGTTTGTTGTAACAACGTATACATTAGCCCATAAAAGAATAATTTAGTCTGAGGAGACGTGAACAAGTGAAATCATCAGCAAAAGACTAAGGTTGCGGATTTAAATCTTACGACGTTATTTTTTATTTCTTCAAAATTTGTGAAAACGCTATACAGCCAAAGCTTTGAAGCTTTGTGATAATTTATGTAAATAATTCTTAAGATTCATTTGACGTTGGCATTAGGACAGTTGTAAGGTTTTATCTTATGCTTAATTTGAAAGATTTGTACAGTTTTTAGTTTAGTTTTTATTTATTTTTTCTTTTTAAACATTTTTTATAGTATACTATACTGCAAGCATTATACTGCCATATATTTCTTTATCTAAATCGTTCTTAAGATTCATTTGAGGTTGGCATTAGTAAAATTGTAAGGTTTTATCTTATGCGTAATTTAAAAGATTTGTACAGTTTTTAGTTTAGTTTTTATTTATTTTTTCTTTTTAAACATCTTTCATAGTAAACTATAGGGCAAGCATTATACTGACATATATTTCTTTATCTAAATCGTTTTTAAGATTCATTTGAGGTTGGCATTAGGACAATTGTAAGGTTTTGTCTTATGCGTAATTTAAAAGATTTGTACAGTTTTTAGTTTAGTTTTTATTTTTTTTTTCTTTTTAAACATTTTTTATAGTATTGTGTACGGCAAGCATTATACTGCCATATATTTCTTTATTTAAATCGTTCTTAAGATCTATTTGAGGTGGGCATTAGGACAGTTGTAAGGTTTTATCTTATGCTTAATTTGAAAGATTTGTACAGTTTTTAGTTTAGTTTTTATTGATTTTTTTTTAAACATTTTTTTATAGTATACTATATGGCAAGCATTATACTGCCATATATTTCTTTATCTAAATCGTTCATTCATTCATTTGCTTTTAGCTCAGATCTTAGTTTTATTTTAATTTTTGTTTTTGAACAACTTTTATAGTATACGATCTTCTCTGTAAGATCTACAAAGTGAGAAAACCAAGTAACTTTAAAACACGGGTGTAGCTAAAGACAAAATTAGTATTGATAAATGATGAGCGCCTCGTTCGTCAAGGGGCCTAACTCTTTCAACCAACCGCAAGGCTTGGGTTTGATTCCCGACGGGACGGGGTTTATGTAATGAACATCGATGTCTGTTTATTAAATGTATTCTAGTATCTGTTTAAGTATTTCTATCACACTATATCACAATCGTTGACTACCACATTTATGTCACAGGCACATAAATGGCTTACATTACAGCTATAGTGTAATTTGTCCAGGGATATTTATTGTAAATTTATTATTTATCGCATCTGTGCTCTAGCGGTCCGGCCTCGAACTTGACTTCTTAAGGTCCCGGTTTCAGTCCCCGGGTAGGACAACAAAAATAATAATACATACATATCTTCACGGCAAGTTCCTTATGGAGTATGCAGAGAGTATCGTGTGCCAGACATCACGATCCTGGAAAACAATAATCACAAAAAATGGGAAATGAATATTTACGTTTTTCTAACAAAACTATCTTTGCATAGGATTGGATATGTGCCCGGTTGGCGATAGGCTTGCCACCTATTACACTGTGGTACTTAGTGTCTTCAGCTAATCCTGGGTGTTCTGGTTGTGCCTCTGCCTCCCCTTAGCGGATATGGTCGTGAAGATACTTTATTATTATTTGAGCCCTGTAGACGTAGTCACAGTACAAATTAAATATTTGCCATAGCAGTGTAAAATAGATTTAGAATTAAACGGTAATACGGCTCAGAGCGAAGTGGGTATCTCCTTATTAATTCCAAATAGCCCATTAACCCTCTTCCATTATGATACATCAAAGCGGACGAGAGGCTGCGAGGAATCTCCGCGACATTTAAATGAGGCCCAATGTGCTTATCATCTTTCACACGTCATCAGTTTCCAAGTCGAGGGCTCTTATTTCGAGCTAATGGAAATTTCTGTCGGAAGCCTTCGCTCCTTGGCCTGCTTAAAATGGAAGTTGTGAATGTATTATTACCGTTACAATTTATAAATATGACTGTAGAAAGATAATATACAGTATTTCTACAGTCATATTCATAAAGTGTGTAGAAATACTGTATATTTTATATGATTTTGGAAAGCAAACAAGCAGTCGGATTTCCTGATGGTAAGAAATTCACGCCGCCTAGAGACACTAAAGGTGGTAATGGTGTGTTGCCAACCTGAAGCCGGCATATTAGGTCTCAAGCAAAAGTAAGTTTACCGGTTTCCCTTCCTTCTGAACCGGAATACGTCAACGGCAAGCATTGACGCTATGGTGGCAGGAATAGATATAGCGGTGGTACCAAATCTGGCGAGACGCTGCGATAATCTACCACCTGGTATCACGTTATACGATGATGTCACGGTATTAGTGATATTAAGTCTATGCTTGCCTTCTCGCCTTTTACGAGCAACCGGGCAGGAAGGCCTATTCTGCAAAGGATCCCAGACCAATAGGTTTGCAAGTTATTAAACTTTATTCTACTTTACCGATCATTTGCCAATCCATCGGTCTTAGTCTGCACGTAGACATTAACAAAACCCCATTGTCTCCAAAATAGGCAAAAACCATTAAAAAAACTACTGTATATTAAGTTATAGAGTACAGACAACTGCCGAATGATTAGCTTACAAAAAACCTAAAGCAAGGAGACGTTTAGGTTCGTTTCCTAGCGTGGACAGACATTTGTCTGATGAACATAGATGTCTATATCTTAGGATTTGGTCGTTTATTATGTTTATACTTGTATTTATATATATATCTATTTCTATGCATTAGTCTTACTAACCCAGTACATAAGCATATTTCTTACTATGGGGTTAAATCGATTTGTATAATTTGTTCAGGGGTATTTATTTATTTAATCTACCATCATTAGTAACTAACTGTTACTCTTGCATTAACTGCATTTTTATAGCAAATAAAAAATTTTACATATTTCCTGAAATCTGTAGACATAGTAAAATAATCTCTATATAAAAAAAAGATTAGCAACATGTTGGTAGAGGTACAAACCTGGGAACCTACGAGTAGCCAAAGGTACTTTGTCCCCCAATGTGATAGGCTGTGGATCGCCAATTGGATTTATAAACAATCTCGAGTGATAATGTTTTCATTAGAAAATAGAAAATAAACAGATTTTGTGTAGCCCGTGTATCGAACCCGGGTCCTCGTGTAGCCAACAACAAACCACTAGACCATAGAGATGAACCAAATCGCGATGGTTTTGTGTCGTACACATTTTCTTAATGTTTTTCAGTAACTGAGATTTTGGAGATGAATATTTATATTAGAGAGTGTTTCGCCATTTTTCTTTTAAAAACGTATTTTCGTCTCGAAAAGTACATAGGATATTATTCTTCTTTTAAAAATGAGTATAAAATAAACCCAACAATGTGTAACTCACAGTTGTCAATGCAAATTATCAAAGTCAAATCAGTCACATATGCCATTTATATCATTATAATCAATCATTGACAGCATTGTTCTCTATTTAATTACGTTTCTAATTAAATGGCTGCTTTTCCACTTGCACTGAGTATTGCGAAGCGCAGTTTTGCTACCGTACGGTGACGGTGCCGGTGAAAGTTTAGTTAAGCTTTCATAGACATTCTGCTTGCATTATTGACAAGGTTTTAACTATCCAGAAAATTATCATAGTCTCGTTAAATCGTCTGTTTTATTTTTTGAAATCTCTAACATTAAAAACAAAAACTTAGGCTTATCTGATGACATCGTTTCATGGTCTTTAGTAATTTTCTTAAAGCTGAAAATTTTAACTCATTAAAATACTTGAGGTCATTACGAAATTGGGATCGTCATCACGGCAGCTGGTATCAAGATGGCAAGGTACTCTATTGATCCTAATGATCCTAAAAAAAACTTGAAAACCCCCTGCAAAACTTGTAACTTATCTGAGATTCTTGTCGATCAGACTGTTAATACTGACATCGAATCGAATCGAAATTAATATATCCGTTCAAAAGTTGTGTTGAGGCCGACACACTCAGCTTTCAATCGGGGTTTAAAAACAGGGTTTTGGAGGCTCAATGGTGAGGCACAGGTGTATTCCATAATACCCGTATAATAGAAGTCACCATTGGATTTAGATACAGATTAATATAAAGACGAGAGGCACTCGGAGACTGTCGCGGTAAAGCTATTGCATAAACAGACGTGAGTCACCAGATAGGAGGCGAAGAGGGGGATTACGCATGCGCAATAACGCTGATACAACCAGTGCCGCCTAGAGGCAATTTGCTGAACTAAAGAGACAAGCGTGATCAAAAAGTCATTAAAAGTTCTGCTATTCATCGATAGATGGCAAAACTAAAAATATCACCGCTGTTCCGGTCGGAGTGGCGGGTGTTAGGTTATTTTCGTTACGGAATTTCTAGATTTGATCTCCATGCTCAAGACCCGCGATAGAAGCTATGCAATAGCTTAAAAATCTAATTAAAAGTTAAAATACCTATATATCGTTACGCCAAGTCTCTTACGGTGTATGCAGATAGCGTAGAAGTAAGCTCAGAAATATGTTGTAGGTCCATAAATCTATTTTTGGCGAACTCGAAATTATATTTCGATTTTTCGGTAATGTTTGATTACGAACGTATGTGAAATCACAAATGTTTTTCTAGAAAATCCATATGTTCCAAGCAAAACCGAATATTAACGCTAGTAGAATTGTCAGAAGGTTACACATAGAGAGCAATTTACGACCATTTTTATTACCAGTACGTTTCCAGCCTCTAAATATGGAGTCTAGCGTTACTGTGTGTAGGTAATAAAATGAAATAATATGGGTATGGAGACAGGGCAGACTATTGAGTTCAGTTGTATTAAGTACTGTTTAGCGGGGCTAGCATTACGTATTACGTTTTCTTATTTCTATCGTCGGCACTTGGTGAAATTCCATTATTATGATTACCAAGTCACAAAATAAGGAGAACTAACCTACAACTAACCTCAAAGAGTACCTGCTAGTTTGTGTAGATGCAAGCAAGAGACTTAAGAAGTCATAATTATGTATATATTTCTCTGGTTTTTATTTATAATATTGGGAGGCAAACAAGCAGACCAATTTCCTGATGGTAAGAAATTCACACCGCATAGAGAAACCTAACGTGTTAATGGTTTGTTGCTAACCTGAGGCCGGGATGTTAGGCCTCGAGCAAAAGCAAGTTTACCAGCTACCTTACCCTCTGAACTCAAACGTCAACGGCGGGCACTGACCTTATGAAGGCAGGACTTAGTAAGGCAGTGGTACCAATAGGGGCGAGTCGCTGCGAAACTCTACCACCTAGTAAGATGTCATGGTGTTAGTGACGGTAAGCCTATGCTCGCCTTTTACGAGCGACCTGATAGGAAGACAGATGGTCTATTCTGCAAAGGACTGTGGATATAAAATTAATTCTATAGACACGCGATGACATAAATGGTTGTCAAGTTGGTTTCAAGCTTCAGATAACATTATTTATGAAATTGATTAGCAATCAAGCAGACAAATTTATTATTAATATTTAATATTAAGAAACATACGATAAGTACCTAAGCACAAAACATCTAGCGAGTCAATCCGTTTACAAGTGAGTGTCAACTTCCTGGAGAGAGCACTGGAAAAACGTGCCTTATTTATGTAGTAAGATCTTCTTTGTCATTGTCGCTTATTAGGTAGATTATAAACAAAGTACAGGTGGATATCGTCGTCATACCAATTTTATGATATAAATGTCTATTAATACTGGGTAGAAATGATATTTTTGTAATTGGAAATAAGACAAAAAAATCAGTGATAGTTAAGCAATGAGAACTTTAACAAAAAGGAACTAGGCCCAACTAAGCAAAATTTTCTTAAAATGGAAATTGAGAAAATCCCTGACAAAGACGCCACAGCCAGACAAAACTACGGACTAGAGCGGCTGAAGTTGCAAATCTTTACTTCATTCCTAATAAAAATCTATCGAGTTATTGAGATCTTTAATTTTTCTTCAATTCATATTAGAACTAACTATCGTCAGTGTCAGTTTTTATTTGGCTATGTGAGAAGATTGCGAAAAAGCACAGGTCTCTCCTGATATATGTTTCTACTAATTAAAAACTACACTATATATACTCGTACTAATTCATTAAAACTTTAATTATGTTATACTTATAATTATATGTTATACTTAAATAATAATTTGTAGAATTACGCACGTATAGGAATAAAACCAAAAAGAATGAACCTGATTTTTCTTTGGTGCATTAGCAGACCAAAAACTGCAGTGTTGTAAGATATACGCATACAGACACACAAACACACACACAGTACCCAGTTACACAGGATACATTCTTAGTACATAGGCTTTCGCATAAT
>NJDD01000520.1:74924-85128 GCA_002245505.1 Calephelis nemesis
TCTCATGGGAAGAGATAGATTTATTTTGCTTTTGAAGTTTTGGCATTTCAGCGATGAAATACAGGTAAGATAAACAAGAAAACTAATGAAATGATTAAAAAGCCACTGTGCATATTAACTTACAATGATAATAAAAAAGGGATAGACTACTCAGATCAAATGTCTTCTTACTATACGACTTTACGACGAGGTCTAAAGTGGTATCGAAAAGTGATGATGGAATTCTTATTTGGTACTGCACTCATAAACGCATGGATAATATACAATTCAAATACAGACAAGAAAATGTCAAAAAAAGAATTCACAGGATCAATAATCGAAACATTTGGAGGCCGAAAACTTTCCGAACCAGGTATGATAAACACATTATTACTACTTTAATACAACTCATGTGGCAACAAACGTGCTTAGAACCTGTACGTTTGTTGTGACATGGCTTCTAATAGAAAATACAGATACACTCCAGATCATGGCAAAATACCAGACACATACTTGTACCTATCTAGGTCCAAGGAGGGATGACCTTCTATTCGATGGTGAGCGTGGTGATGTTATAAAATTGCCATGTTCAACATATCGTCAACGGTTTTTACTCACAAAAGAAGCAAAAATCTCGCTAGAAACATAGGTAACAGTTCTAGACAGCGCGTAAGCTTGGCATCGTCAACTAATTGCAGCACGCTTCGCATGAAACTAAGTGTATGATGCACTCTACTTTAACTATTCGAAATAACAAAAAAATCTTCTGGGATACAATTGAAATTGAAGAGGCTTTTTCCAACTAACATAACTAACGAATTAACTTAAATTCGGTTTTTTTTCTTCGACTGTTTTGGTTTATTTTGTCTTTGAAATGCTTTGATTTATTTTTGTGACGATTATTGCCCGAAAGATTTTCGCTTCTTTTAAATTACTTTGTTCCTGCATTAGAAAATTTGAAAATAGTTACTTTTATTTATTTATTTTGATTTTTAAGTATATTCAAAACGTGTTTAGTTATTACAAGTGTTTCTTCATTTAAAAATATGAACATTTAGTTATTGCTTCCGTACTTTCTTCTGCACAAATTTCAAATGGGGATGTAAATTAAATTCCACCATATTATATCTTTTCAAGCAACAACAGTCTAATAATATAAATAAACATACGATACTTAAATATTTTGTTCATTCTTCAGTATAAATAACAAAATTAGATTCCACTGCATTTACTTCACTGATGTGGTTGCATGCTTGCTTATTTATATATTGCATATTATTACAGAATTCCCTGAAGGCAGATGTTCAGAGCATGTTTTCCAACGTGGTGACAAGAAAAATTGCGTGGGTTGCTATGAAAAATTACGACGCACATTAAACAGCACTGTCGCTTCTAAAAAAACTAAAAGAATTGTTACCGTTTGCGCGCAATGCAAACAATCTATGTGCTTACCATGTTTTAATGAAAAACATTTTGTAGTTTATAAATAAGCTTCTTAAATAAAACTTTTTCTATCGACGTCTGTCGTTTTATTTTGTTCCCGTCACTAGCTGCGCCACATATACTACTATCTTTGGTTGCGGTAGGAGATACAATCGATACCCAATTTTTTTTTTTAGATTTGTACCTTGTACCAATGTCATAACAGCCTGCGAACCTGGCAAAATATAGAGCTATAGGCTATTTTTATGGCACATAAACTCAAATGTGTGTCATTGGTGTTTTTTGGAAGATATAAATTATTTTCTAAAAGTATTTTTTAGGAGACCGATTAGGTCTCCAACGCACTGAATTAATAGTTAGTTTAGAGGTGTTTTAGGTCTCCAAAGCACCAGTTGAAAGTTCTTTGAGAATGATGACGCAGGTAACGTGTTAAAACTTTAATTACGTTATACTTATAATTATATGTTATATTAATATTACTTAAATAATAATTTGTAGAATTACGCACGTATAGGAATAAAACCAAAAAGAATGAACCTGATTTTTCTTTGGTGCATTATCAGACCAAAAACTGCAGTGTTGTAAGATATACGCATACAGACACACAAACACACACACAGTACCCAGTTACACAGGATACATTCTTAGTACATAGGCTTTCGCATAATGTTTTAAATTATTTTTTTTTATTCAATAAAGTTGCTTTTCTTTTGATGTGAAACATCTATAGCCGCACGTAAAACTGATTTCTGACGTGGCGACGCCTGCCGTGGCGACGCATCGCCACGCTATGTAATGGTATATATATGCAGTAGTGTCTACGGTGTGGCGACGCGTCGCCATGCACAATCGACGATATGTGATATCTAAAATAGTATGTCTACGTGTTAGTCTAAAATCGTAATATTTCATTTTATCATTGTGACATATTTAGTTCCTGCCACAATCTGTTCTTTTCTGAATATTACTTTTACAAAATAATGTCGATGTTTCACATCTGCCAGGTGTCCCGTGACGCCTCACATTTTTTTTAATATATGATAATTACAGTCCTATTGAAGTTATGGAGGGTAAGGTAACTAAATATTCAATTTATGTGATAAGCTGTCTTACTAATAAACAAAACCTAAAGTAAGCGTAAAGTTTACACTGTAGTCTGTGTTACAGTAAAATAAAGACCATAGTACAAGTTTAAACCTTGGAGTACTTAGTCTATATCTATACTTATAAAATAACACGTCCTGATGAACTGATTCATCATCGCCGAGCAAAAACTGTTAGAGATATAGCCATGAAATTTGGTGAGTAGGGTCGTTTTGTTGAGTTAACGTCCACTAAGGACGGAATTTCGTAAATTCTACCCCTAAGGGGTTGAAATAGGAGGTGAAAGTTTGTATGTAAGATCGTCAATTTTAATTTAGAAACATGAAACTTATTTTTTTGGCTACTTATCAAAAATAAATAGATATGTGTTTAAGCGTTTCTGGCAATTCCACCTTTAAAGGGATGAAGTAAGAGTTGAAAGTTTGTATGAAAGTCCTTATTAATGGGCTTTAATCAGTAAAAATATTTGTTGCCACGCGAGCAAAGCCGCTAGTAATAGCCAGTTTATTAATAAAACAGAAGAAGTTTAATTTTCCAGCTACAAGTTGGCATCTTAAGCACGTTAGGAATCAAAAGTGACCTGTTTTTGTCAGGAAATCTGCTTGTTTGTGTTTAAAATTCATAAAAAAATAATTTAATGCTTCATTAAGGAAATTCTATTAAAGAATGTCGTCAGCACTACATTATACGGAAAATTACGTTGGATGCGACCTAATGTGATAAGTCACGAAGCTCTGCTGGGGACATAACTTGAATCTGATATCTGCGGTTGACCGACTTACCAAGAATTATTCTTTAGTTATTTGAAATCTAATTTAGCTTCTGCGAGTAAATGGCGTTTCGGTGCAAATTTAGATTGACGATACTTTTAAGATATTCTAGCATTACTTCCCCCTTGTTTTGTTTTAGTTTTCAAATGTAGAAAAGGAAGTTGGATAGGAGGACTGCTGCGATATTTTTGAAAAAAAAACAGTAAAAGTTTATTTCAAGCCTAGCTTGGAATTACAAAATTACAATACAGTATTTCGGAAGACATGAAAAGAGAGAAAAAAAATTTTTTGAAAATTGACAGTTACAAAATGTTAACTTCATCGACAATTATGATTTAATTTTTAATTCGCGACGCAAAACGAGGGGTTTTGTAAGTCCTAAGTTTGTAGAGTCTGTGCGTTTGTGTGTGTGTGTCTTTGGCATCGTAGCTCATCAGCGGAGTGACGAACTTTAATGCAAAATTTTAACAAAGACGTAATGAATGAATTGAAGTGTTTGATGGATTATTGGTTAAAATTACGATATTATATTTCGTTTTTTTTTGCAATTTATCCGAAACACATCAAAACAGAGTTGATGTCAGCTTGACGTGTCTGTGTATCTATGGCATCATAACTTTTGGACAGATGAACCGATTTTGATGCCAGTTTTTTTTAAGCAGATGTGATCAAGATGGTATTTAGGTTTTGTCGGGGGTTATTATTTTTTTAATTGTATGACCATTAACTCATCGAAACTACTTGTGCTCTAAATTACGAATATGCATAAATTATCCCTTATAATGGAATTTAATAAAAAGCACCGCAAACACTGCACCGTACGGAATATAACGTTGGACGTGACCTAATGTGATAAGTCACGAAACACTTGCAATGGAGAGTAACTTGAATCTGACGCTTGCGGTTGACCGACTTACCGAGAATTTTATTCTTACGTTATATCAAGTATTACAGTAAGTTTGTTATAAAATAGAATCTTTGGAATATACTTTTGCATAGAATTCGGATTTAGTTTTCGAAACTGAATCACTGGTATTATGTTATATGTTTGATGCGTTTATATGGACGAAAACGTCCGTGATATCATAGCCTCTGAATGGATAGACACTTTGGAAGACTTAGTATCTTCGGCTAGTCGTGGGTTCCTTGGTTGTGCATCTGCCTACCTATTAGGGGATATGGGTGTGAAGATACTTTACTTTTATAACTTATTTTAACAAAAATATGAAATAAAATCTGGGATATCAAACGACTAGAGAGAAATTTTCTGTAGAAATAACCCTTTAGTGATTGAATAATAATTCCTAGTAGTAAATTTAATAAACGAGGAGCTTTCTGACAGTTTTTAAACGAACTGCCAATTAAAGAAGAACATTATCGTTTCATCTATTGCAGCTAGAAAAGGAATTTTTATACTAAAATGCGATGTCTCACTAGAAAAATCATTTGCAGCTCATTCACTCTTTTCCCATTATCGTTTGTAGGATTAATAGAAAAGTAAACTAATACCGATCTAAGAGCGATCAATTTTTCAAATTCAGTTACTGAAATTTAATAATGTTTAAATTTACAGTATATATAATTAACGGTTGGAGTCACAGCCTGGTGTAGCCATGACTGATTTGGATAATTGATACTTCATGCGTGATTATATCAATTTTAACGTCGCTTTTATTAAAACATAACGAGGTGGCTTTGGGGTCTCAGTGTATTATTGTTATAGAGCGCACGCAAACACACCAATTAAATATTATAAATGATAAAATGTAATTATTTGTTTGTCCTTCTTTCACGAACGATATGGCTTGGATCTAGAGATTATAGAGCGTATATCTCATAAAGACTCGTGAAAGAATCTAGAGTGAAGGTATCCTTGTATAGGTATCATGACCTTCAAGATTGTGTTCTTTACGCTGAGCAATTGCTCTGATTGTGGGAGCTGAAGCAATCGAAGGTTGAGACGGTTTTACTTTTCAATAGTGTTTATTACACCGTGGAAACTATCGTGGAGTTCGTATGTTTGATTCAAGAAGCGTTGACCTCTTGATATCCACTGGTGGCTACAGTTATATTAAAAATACGACGATCTAATCCGTTCACTGTTTATCCAAATCGGAAAGGATTACAGGTCACCCCTTCAGAGGAGAATATCGGAACATGGAGAGTAGAAAAAGAATTTGTGGAGTGTGAAGAAGTACATGTGGAAAAAGAGAGCTTTAAATTAACGCCGTGCACCTCCCATGTGTGGGCCTACGTAAACAATAAGTTGGTAGAAACATGGTTTGATGGAATGTAATGTCCTTAATGTCACAATGCATTGTTTCATTGTGCTGTTTATCCAAATAAGAAAGGACTGTAGGCCACCCATTCGTGGGAGAATGACGGAATATGGAGAATACAAAAAAAATGAAGAGTTTGAAGAAGTATGTGGGAAAGAGCTTCAAAGTAGGTAAATATTTACCCTGTATTTCCCACATTTTCCCAAGACTAGAGATTGCCATTGGCTATTTTTCATCTCGATATTTAAACAGTTTCGCAAAGAAGCGAAGTAGCCTTAAAACGTTAGCGAAGTCGCGATCATCTAATAACCAATAAACTAGTCCATAAAATACAAATAAGAGCTAAAGCAGAAATACATATATTGTGTTACTATCACATTTTAAAAGAGAGTAGCCGTACGCTCTATGGTATTACATTATCTCTAACCTGAACAAACCACATCCACACCACAAACGGGCGGTACATTGTGCAAATTGTTAATCATTTCAGCGCCTTCATGGCGCCTGTGTTATTGACTGGAACCATGGTGTTCCATTAAACCATATATACCTTTTATTTCAATACTAGCAGTTTCACGCAGCTTCGCCTGCGTAACTTAGCTTCTACTGCACCGATTTTAATGAAACAAAGCCTATGTCACTTAGAAATAATGTAGAATAATTCTAAAGGTGAAAGAATTTTTGAAATCGGTCTGGAGTTTCGGAGCCTATTTGCTTCAAACAAACAAACAAATCAAACATTTTCTCTTTATAATATTATTATAGATAAAGACTAGTTGCGCGTTTAATGGAAAAATATTTCGATTTAAACAAACAACATTCACGATACAAACCAGTATATTTAATTAAAATAGTTAATCATTTTTACGCCTTCACGACGCCTGCGTGTACTTACTGAAAGTAAGCTGACCCATTTAGCTAAATACTTATTGTTGGATGTTTTTTTGCGGTCTCTGTTCCCCTTGTTGTTCGGGGCCCCTTTGCAGAACAGGACATCTGCTTTCCTGCTAGTCAGCTCATAAAAGACGAGCATCGGCTTTCCGTCGCTAGCACCGTGACATCATACTAGACTTTTGCAGCAACTCAACCGGATTGGTTCCACCGTCTCACTTATTCCTGCCGCCATAACCTCATGACGTGTTCCGGTTTGGAGGGTAAGATAGCCGGTAAAATTACTTTTGCTCGAGGCCTGACATTTTGGCCTCATGTTGGCAACGCACCATTACCATGTTTGGTGTCTTAGGAAGCGAGAATTTATTACCATCAGGAAATCGGTCTGCTTATTTGTCTTCCAATATCATTAAAAAAATGGAGTTCGGGATAGGCTTGCTACCTATCACATTCTGGGACTTAGTGTCTTCGGCTAGTCGTGGGTGCTCTGGTTGTTCCTCGACAGAGGAACCTTCCTCTATGGGAATATAAACGTGAAGATACGTACTTACTTACTTTAGTAACAAAAGTAAGGCGTTAGTACGGTTTCTAAAATGAAACAGATTTTAATATTGAGCGAAAGTTTTTTTCTTTAAAATTAACTCCAACTCGCACTGAATACAAACCAGCAACAGAAAAAGGTAATGAAAAGAGAGAGTAATTAGCCGTATCGCTTATTTTCTTCAACAAGTTCCTGCAGGTAACTGCTTAAATAAAATCTTGTCTTAGACGTTTAGAGAATAATACGAGTAGGTAGTATTATAAGATAGCAAACAGTTAGTTAATTTTGATAAGAGAATAGAGTAAAAGAGTCGTTTAATGATAACAAAGGTGTCTCTGGTGTACTTAACTTTTAAATGTAAAGTAAGCTATTTTATAAAAATATAAACATACAACATATAAACATATAACATGTAAAACAACGCGTTTCTCTGTGTTAGTCGGGGTCTTTTTTCTGAAATAAATCTTCCATCCTAACTAGCAGCTTGTAAGAGGCTAGTAAAATCGAAACGGGTCATCATTAATGAGAACACTGGTAGTAGAGTGCTGTGCAGCATCTTGTTCAGCTAGTGATCCACCTTTTACCTATTCCTATCGCCTTAGCGATAATGTGGTGCTGGTTTTGAGGATAGGATAGCCACTAGTCCTGCACAATGGGGTCATGTGAAAAAAGGTCAGATGAAAAATTGACAAAGCAAATATAAAATGCGAATGTGGATTAATGAAGAAAGAAACCCGTGGAAACCAAGGTTGTCATTCCACGGTCAGATCACTTGGCTATTATCCGAGGGTGGTGTCATGAGTCTCCAAAACCGGCGTGTTTGTATGAAAAGGGTAATGAATATGAAGGAAGCCAGCCAGGTTTGTAAGGATCGTGAGCTCTGGCACTTGATACTCTCTGCCATCTCCGTGATGAACTTGGCGTGAAGATATGTGTGTAATTGGGCTTGGAATTCATGGTTGGTGAGTTGGTAGTAAAAGATATCCTAAACCTTCAATCGGACTAGAAGATTTTATGTAGATTATAAGTTGTTTTGCGTGAAAAGTGAACACACAAAACGATGCTTAATTTTATATCATGCTGTAATAAAAGACAAAATAAGGTAAATAAATACTTGATACCAGCACATAATTTCCTGACATCTGTCAGTAAAGGAGAAAGACGATAAAATAGCATAATTTCCTGCAGCTGAAATTTATATATAATAAAGCCAAGAGTGGCATCACAACGCCACAGATTCATCAACAAGGCAACCCCTGGGGACAAACCATAACCGCAACAAATTTAATTGGGATAAAGCCAATTATAATTGACCAATTTACTGTTACGATATTAATAGAAAGTACATATTTTTCATAATTAATATAATTTATTTTATGTTAAAAATGAAATACTTAACGATAATTAATACAATTAATCGAAATATTTAATCGAAAGTACATGTTTTTCATATTCAATGTAACTTATTTTATTTTAAATAAGTGTGAAATACTTAACGAACCTTATTTTTTATTTTACGGACGGAGAAAAAACGGTGTTACTAGTTTGACATATTTGTGTTTGTTTGTATGTGCCCGCGCGTGTCTGTCAGTGGTATCATAACTCCTCAACGAACGGACCAATCTCCTAAGTATTTAAGGGTTTTTTATTTTATTTTTGTAGTATAAGCAACGAACAGACGGTTTTTTACTGACGAGAAATAGACGTATACTATATAAAACGAACAGTACGGTATCAATATAAGACTCTCAAAAAGTATTTCTTAGGAACATGATAACGACCAGATTATATTATTGAGTGTTAGTCAACGATACTAACCCAGAAAAATACGTATAGATATAAATATAAAATAATAAACACACGGACCTAGAGAAATAAATTACTGCTTTTATTGCAAATCGAACCTGGGTGCTAATTATGTATCTCAGTTGCCAACTCAAGCTGCAAAAGTGTACATCAAATGACGTCATTTGTGTTTGCTATCTCTATTGTATTCCAGTTTGTCACTGGAGATAGCAAATATAAAACGCGTCATTTGACAGCGATTTGATGTACACTTTTCCATTTTGAGTTGGTAACTGAGTTACATAATCAACCCCCTGGGCCTCGTGAATTGTAAGTAGCCTTAGGGGAACATACTAAAAACAAATTATAAAGACTTATATACAAGTAATACTAACCTCTCGACAACGGAGAAACATAGTTTATAAGTGATTAAGTACTCATATTTTTAAATAAAGTAACATTTGTACTGTTTTACGTATTACTTATAATTTATTATTTTGTAAAAAGCCTTAAAACTAACTTAAACTTTAAGTTTCAGCCCTGATGATGCTGTATAAGCGAAACCGGTAGGCTATTTACAAAATAATAGATTATAAGTGATACGTGAAACAGTACAAGTGTTTCTTTATTAAAAAATATGAAATATGAAAATTTGAAAGTTTTACCAAGCGCCGAAGATGGAAAATATCAAATATGTGATTAAGTACATTCAAATAACCGAGATAATGTCGGACAGATACGATATTACCGCATATTTCTAACACGTTTAAAACAATAAACAACTGGAAACAAACTAAAAACACTCGAGCATATGAATTACCAACATAAAACACTTTTATTGTTGCACTTTTAGAACAGATGGTTTTAATTACCAGTAAAGTGAAAGTGAAGTGGTCGTACTCATTGAAAGCTATGATTAATGATGGAATATATGGTTTGTATGGCGTGACATCGTCCTTTGCTGTGATTGATTGCACTTTATATCAATATTTCTTATTTCATTGTGTGTGGGTAATATTTCACCGTCCGTATTATATTAGACCAGGGTGATTCTGTTGACTGATGCGTCTAATAAATTCACACGTTATCCTCTCCGTGGGGAGAAATAAACTGGCCAAGTTCAAGTGTGACTCGCCCATGAAAGGTTCCGTATAATTATTAAGAATTATTACTCGGTCCTTACAAAATAAGATAGACCACTCTCCATATAACGTTTCCTCTGAAACCAACACACTATTCAATGCTTAAAATACTTTAATTAATTAATACTTTTCTCTGAAATCAAACCTGTTTTACCGACACTTATTTTCGAACTATTTTTCCAAAAAATATAACATTTAATGTTATGGTCCCTTTTGAAATATGTTATGCCAGTTCTTGGTTTAACAGGTTTAAATGTCATAACTTTTTCC
>NJDD01000520.1:94582-104627 GCA_002245505.1 Calephelis nemesis
ATCTGTGATACTCCTGGTGTTGCGGATGTCCGTAGGCGAAGGCGATCACTTTCCATCAGGTGACCCACTTGCTCGTTTGCCTCCTCTTCTATATAAAAAAAAAACACAAATGCCTGGCTTTGTCAAAAATCGCAAAAGCTTAACAATTAGCCGGTGGCATTAGACGTGTACATTAATCCTTCGATCTACTAGATGGGCGTAGTCTAAGTAACACGATGCAAAAAAATTCAGAAACGTATATAATATCAAACAACATTTTTGCAGGATCTACCAAAAAAAAAATAAGAAACCAAGAGCTAATTAATAACTGACTGATTGATTAATAACTGAGCCCTTACTATGATTAAACGGAGCTGGGGTATTCCATCCTTAGCAAATTTTTACACCTAAATAATAAAGTCTCTGGTCAAATTTCATTTGCTAGTGGACATGGTTATTTTATACATTTTAACGGAATTAGATAAGAAAGTTAATCATAATAATCATAGAGTCTGATCTTATACTATCTCATTTTACGCAATCAGTTTTGAATAATTCCTAACTTTTTATTATTCATTCTAAAATTTCGAAACTCGAATGTAAAATGAACTCCGAAGTTTCTATCAGGAAAGTATAATTCTTGGGAAAACAATTTCCTTTTTAAACAAAAATAAAAGCGACTCTTAAAACTTGCTCAGCTTTACTGTTCCAAGAATCCTCAGTAAAAACAGCAGTTCATACTGCGGGGCAAACGAAATACTTTATTTTATAGTTTTACCAATACTCGTGAAACGCTCAGGGAACTTAATTTCCTAAACACATGAATTCAGAGACCTTACGGAATTGTATTATCGTTTTGATTCCCTAAAAATTGGGAAAGTTTTCTACGAATTTAGGTAGAATTTTCAAATTCGAAATTCATAAACTAATTTACATTGTATTTTTTAAAGTGAAATTTCTTTATATCGTTTTAATTTGAAACTTTAAAAATAAAAAAAGATTGTGGTCAAGATAATAGGATAATATTATTATAAATAATTTTAAAGCTTACAAAGTACAAATTTTATTTAGTAAAATGTGATTTTTCGATAGATTAGGTACTTCTTATCGTCGTTACTTGGTGGAATTCCATTCTAGAAGCAATTTATTAACTTCACTTGCACTTTTCATAGTATATGGTGTGATTTTTCGAAACAAAAATCATGGATAAAAAAGAAAAAAAAACGTCATGAACATTAATAAAACATGCGAATAAATGTAATTCCAAGATCTACTTTTAAAGTAACAGAACTATTGATTCAAAAATCTTTGAAAAATAAAACTCCTGATATTTACACTTTTTGGTAGATTTTCCTAGTCCATAATTGCGAAAAGCAAAAAAAAATTTTTGGAAAAAAAATTGCCTCGAACGGAATAAATATTGAACGGTTATTCCAAAATTTTATAAAGATATATCTCTTAGAACATAAGCCCATCTTCACATAAAAAAGAAGTAAATCGGGTTCTTTGAAACAAAAGAATGTTTAAAATCGGTTCAGACTTGGTAGAAAAATCAAATAACATAGGTACATAAAAATATAGACGTCCAACATTTCCCATACCCTCCTTGGCGACCTCCTCCTTTTTTGAAAGTCGGTTAAAAGTAAATTACAGTTCGTAAGATTCTTTTCTTCATAAGTTTAATCCAATCTGTTTTTGAAACCCTTTTTATAACTTTAATATTCAGGATCAAGGAAATCAAACCCAACCGGATCGATAATCCTACGTAAACGGAAAAGGTTAAAAGAAATAAGAATTACTAAAAGAAAACGTTTGAAGTTTGTATTTCAAGAATTTAGTAGAACCTTCATATTTTAATAAAAAGCAATAAAAGCTAAATTTATATTTGTTATAACCAACTTTAAAAAAGGGGAGGTTCTAAATTCGACTATGTTTTTTTATTCTTTTTGTGTGTTTGTTACTCGATTACTCGGCGAATCGATTTTGATGGTTCTTTTTTAGAAAGACAGGTCGTGATTCCGAGGTGGTTTCTAATTTTATCATTTTCGGACCAGTAGTTTTTGAGTTATACTTAATCATTCTAATATAATGCGAAAGTGTGTATGTTTGTTTGTTTATTAATCCTAAACGCGACAATTGCTCAATCGATTTTCATGAAATTTGGCACACATATGTGTAGATGGTAACTTAGATTAATACAGAGGATTGTTTTTATCCCGAAAAAATGACCCTCTGGTACCATTAACCGCGCTGGCAACTGCGAGGGCAACAGCTGATGCTGAATAACATGTTACGCGTCGTAGAACTTTTGAAATAGTTGGAATCGGTTTTTGCAATTTTGCTGCTCTTAATTATGTATCTACATTTGTTCACGCTACGTCTTTTACATGGTATGGATAGAGTGTATCGAGTGCCAAATTATCCTTGTGGATCTGCCTGGCTTCCTATACATTGGTTACTCGTTTGAACACGATGGTATTGGAGGCTTTTGACACAATTCTCTTTTTTATGATATTAAAACGCAAACAAGTAGACGGATTTCCTGATGGGAAGGAATTCACGCCGCCTTGAGACACCATAGATGGTAATGTTGCGTTGCCAACCTGGGATGGGAAGGGCTGGGATGTTAGGCCTGTAGTAAAAGTAAGTTTACCGGCTACCTTACCTTTCAAACCGGAACATGTCAGTATTAATGGTATGGCAGCAGGAATGAGGCGGTGGTAGCAATCCGGCTAGTGACGTTAAGTTTATGCTTGCTTTTTACGAGCTGCTTACAGGATGGCAGCTGATGGTCTATGACGCAAACGAGCCCGGACCAACAAAGGGAATGTCAACCTAGGTCTCCCAAGAACCTACAGCCATCCACAATCGCACCGTAAATCTGTTTTGCCAACCTTTCATTTGCCATTATTTCCCCATGACCGAACCAATGTACAATACCTTTAATAGAGTTAAAATAAAAGAAATCTCTTTGTCAACGACTACAAGAAAAGAAGGAAGTTATCTGTTTAAGCCCTATTTTTTGTGTTTCTCAGTCCTATCTGAACCGATTTCAAAAATCTTTTTACTGGAAAGATTTTACTATCGAGATGATCCTGTAACGACGTCTGCATCTGATGATCAAATCATAAATAAATCGAAAATACTTCATTTTTGTGTACGATGATTTACTTAGACAAAATTATGATTAGGTATGATCTTAAGCTTTTTTGGCTTGTTATCTCACTACATTTTAGATGTATGTAGCCTATGTAGCCTATCTTTACGCCCATATGCTACAAGAAGTAGACAGATACACAACGAGGGTACCCACGACTACTACGAAGACATCAAATACCACAATGTGATAGTTGCCAAACTTTTCGCCAATTAGGCACATATCAAATACCTGATAATGTTGCTTTTATTAGACAATTGAAATAATACATTTTTTGTTGCCCGATCGGGGATCGAACCCGGAACCTCATGAAGTCAAGTTCAAGACCGGGCAGATAGACTCTCCAGGCGACTTATTAATAAACTAATATATCTCCGTTCCTACGTGCCTGGTTTCGATAAAATGATGACAAAGACTAATTCCCACTATGTGATAGGTGGCACAACATATCCAAACCCTCTTTTTTATTAGACAATTGAAAATACATATTTTCTTTTTTTTTGTTGCATGACTCTGGGATCATATCCCCAAAAAAGTAGGCAGAGGCACAACCAGGGCACCCACTAACTGAAACACTAAATACCACAATGTGATATGTGGTAAGCATATCGCCAACCGGGCACATATCCAATACCGAGCAAAATTTTTAGTAGAAATTGGATAAACCACAATTTTCTTTTTGTCACCCGACTCGGAAATCGAACCAGGGACTTCGAAAAGTCAAGTCCGATGCCGGACCGTGAGAACACAAAGGCTATTATTAGTATGTATGTACTTGTAGTACGGTACAACTGTTATACTTATAACTTAAACAAGATTTACTGTAATTTCCTTAAGGCAGTGGAGAGGAACAAAAGTTTTCAAACAGTCTCCCCAATTCTCCGTACGGCAGTTTCAACTAAACTTGTGCATTTCTCTGAATTATTAAGCTACTTGTTGAATCCCTCTCACCACTCGTGTGGAGACGCCTTGACCCTTATATAGGGTGATAATTAAAGTGTAGTAAAAGTGCAAAAAACTGTTAATTATATTAAGTACACAAAACTTGAGTATTTTTCTTAATCTTCCTGGGCGTCTACCAGCAGATCCAGATTTACAGCAAATGAGACCGCAAAGGTACGCTCTTTCGAACTCTTTAAACTTTAGACTTGAGAAATCGAATAACATACATGAAAAAATGTAGGAGTCGAACATGTAGCCTCCTTCTTTTGTCGAATTTGGCTAAAATTAGAAGACACTGTTTTCTAATATCTAAAATATATATATAGAAATAGAAAAACAAATAAAAATTGTTACAGATTTTTCAAGGAAGGAGATGTGCATGTCTATGTATACTGGATCTCTGATGTTCAAATATGCTTTTGAACTTATAAAATAAATATAACATTTCAATTATTTCTAAAGTTTTTAAATTTCTTAAAAAAGTAAGCAAACAAGCAAATTGTTTTTAAACACATCAATTATCAAATCTACAACAATAAATCAAAGAATTAAAAATATTAAGGAATATTAGCAATCTGAGGAGCCTAATATAGTCTGTCCAAATATTACTTGTAATTGTTTTTGGCATGAATGTTAGCATCTGCCATTAAACAAATTTGAGTTTCCATCAGTTTTACAAAGTCGGACTTGAATTATTTAAAATATTGTTATTAGTTATAGAAAATCATTCAAGGTTTTGAGTAAAACTGTGTCCTCCTTACTCACGCTCATTTAGTGAGATTTGTGACAGTGAGATTCACTTATTACTTTACTTGTGCCCTTTCGCTGAACAGTTTCAATCTCACTCAATATATAATTGCAAAAAAACTGCTTCCCTCTTTTCCATTGTTTTCATAATACATCTCATCATCATACATTTGTGCTTTATCAGGCCTATCAGATCCATGTGCACATAGTATACATGTACCAGTATCAAACAGAGATCTAGTATGTGCATAGCCGTGCTAAACTCCTTGAGAAATCTCTTTTTGAAACCGACATGTTGGGGTCTTAAATTAAGCGGTAGCGATTAACCAAACAAAATAAACTTAACTTAACGAACTTAGGTAACGATTACCTAAGCTCATTAAGTTATATTTGGTGGCTAGAAGAAAATACACGATACACTAATTTCTTAATGATTTTTTTACTGACGCACTGTAACTGAACAAAACTATACAACATGCCACCAAAATTGAAAAATTTTACTCATTACACTTTTACGTTAAATAATTACGAAAAAGTCTCGATCTCGCCAAAACTAAGTTTTCTCTCTCCACATAATGTAGGTTGTTATTTTTGAAAAGAGATTCCCATTACATTCGAAATACAAACTCTTAGCAATAAGCTTGGATTCCCAGTGAATTTGAAAGTAGATGGCACTTGGCTAACGTTTATTGGTTTCAGAACGTTGAATATTCAGTGGTTTTGTTACAAAGCTGCTTGAAAGTAACGCCTACGTACCACAAACGCGCTGTGTTCTAGAAATTATTCTGCATTTTCCGGAAAGCATTTAAATACATCGCTGCGATTGGTTAAACGTTTTTAAACGAATAAATAAAATATTTATCCAGTTTAAAAAACCATTTGAATTTCATAATAATACAAACACTCATTTGTTTCCTTATTTTTTATGATACCGGAAGGATAATAATGCAGGACAAGCAGACGGATTTCCTGATGTTAAGAAATTTACGCCGGCTAAAAACACCAAAAGTAGTAATGGTGCATTGCCAACCTGAGCCCGTTAGGTCTCGAGCAAAGTAAGTTTACCAGTTACCCTAATTTAAAACATATGCTTAAAAAGAACAAGATCTTGACTAAGTTTTTAAGAAGGTGACTGCTTTGTCATGCTTTTCAAACTAAATTAATTATAAAATACATTTATTACTGGCTGACAGCGTCGCACTTGTAACATCTATGGTGTTTATAGGTTCCAATTGTCTCGTATTATCAGAAAAGCCATGTGTTCATTCCCTAAAAACCTAATTCATTTACAATGATACAACATTAGCAATCAATCAAACTACATAAACAACATTTTTTATAATTTTAAAGATGGAATGGTAACTAAGAAAACGTTTCATTTATCATATCCTGGTCGTAAGAAAAACAAATCGTTTATAGAACTAAAGGTGTTAATGGCGCGTTGTTATTAATTAACAGCTTAGGTAAGCAAGGGTATTATCTCTTGTGGAAATTTAATGGCTACTCGACACTTTGGATGCACGACACTGGCAATTAATATTTAACTACCCTCATCGAGTGAATAACTATAAATATATTTGTCAAAGTTAAGCTCTATAAAGGACTAATTATCGGGTAGTAGAAGATAGCAATAGATAATGGAATGAAGGACACGTGCGAATCCCTATTTAAACCCGACTTTGGAAGCAGGAGGATATTATGTTCGACTCTATTAGATTTTTAATTTATGTTCTTTATTATGCTAGTCATGTTTGAAGCGATTTCAATTTTTTTTAGTATTAGAAAGAGCGCACGAGGTGGTTTCATTGCCTCTTCATCGTTCATCCCAAGAAAATGGATGACAATACTCATTTTTTGTGTGCATAAGATGCTTACTATTAAACTATGCGCTGCGGCTTTAGACATTTACAATTTATTATTTTATTTATAAATCGACTGACCTAATCTAAATTTAACAGCTCTATATCTTTAAAATACATGCAGGTTTCCGAAGCTTGACGAATATAGCTGAAGTGTAAAATTTAAATAGTACTACTCTACATACTACTTACGCAGCATGACTGTGAAAACCCCGATTTTAATTTCAATAAATTGAAATCGGGGTTTTTACAGTTATACTGCGTTCAAAATTATTCTGCTCCTAAAAAATCGGTCGGCGTTTACCAGATGTGGGCGGAGACCCTATGTAGATTTTAAATGGGGCTAATAAAAGCAAATCAAAAAAATTTAAATGAAATTAGACTATACAAACCTATCTATTAAATATAACGTTGCCCGGGATTGGAAATGTGACCGGTTGGGAAAAGGCTTGCCATTGTGGGAAGTGTCTTCGGCTAGTCGTGGGTGCCCTAGTTGTGCCTCTGCCAAACCTTCGGGGACGTGGGCGTGAATCTAAATCTTGAAGATTTTCTTAAAACAATTAATAATAAATATACAATAACACAACTTTGCATCATAATACACGCTCAATGATCTGTGACCAAAACTTGGCTTCCAGTCAGCAATGTGTTACTTTTCATTTGTGTATATTTTATTATTGGCATAAAAAACAATATAGTAAATTGAAGAAATGACATCATTCAAATTTTGTTTAATATTTTAAACAATACATCATTGCTTACTTTGGGTTTACACAACTTTATGTTATTTGTCCAGAAGTTTTTATTTATTCATAAATATTCTATGAAATGCTTATGAATTTGAGAGAAGCTAAAAATACTTGTGCAAAAACTATTGCCTTAATGCGATCTTTGAACACAAAATCTTGAAAGACGATAAATTAACTCAAAAACACCTATGACTTCTGGATCTTCGATTCCAATTCTTTTTTGTTAATCGGATTTTCTTAGCCAGAACTAATTAGCCAGAAGAACTAATAAGTCTTTATCGAAAAAAAAATTACTTATGTACCAAGCAATATAAAGTTCATCAGGACAGCAGACATTAGGACATAAATGTAAACATGGAGTTTCTTGACATCATGTAAAAAATGGTCGCAGTTTTTTCGTAATTATTAAGTTTCCTGTATATAAAAAGTCAATTTTAGTGGCATTCCTTACAATTTGTGGTCTATCAGTCATGTGTCGAACTTGACTTCTTGAGGTCCCGGTTTCGATCCCCAGGTCGGGCAACGAAAAAATATAAAATCTGTATTCTAATAAAATTAATAACATTACCCGACATTGAATATGTGTCCGATTGGCGATAGGCTTGCCACCTATGGCATCGTGGGCCTTAGTGTCTTCGGCTAGTCATGGGTGGCCTGGTTGTGCCTCTGCCTATGTCTTCTTAAATAGATTCTTGGACTTAGAAATATTTACTTTTTTTTACTTTACAGTTTTGTTGAGTTACAGTGCACAAAAAAATATGTATCGTTATTTATTTCCTTCAACTTCAATTTCAATGTTTCTACTAATTAAAAAAATAAATTAGTTTTCTACTAATTGACGAAAAGGAATTCCAGAGTACGAAATGTAAGTTTCGTCAACTCAGTTAAATAGAAGGGTAGATATTTTCAATAGAAGTCACCAGGTAATAGTCGCAGAAGCCGTGTAATGCAATCTCGTCATGTCGCTTGTAATGTCTGATACGGGAGCAATCACAAGCGTTCGTGTGGAAACCGGCAACCCTTATCTCCTCGATAAATCAGTGCACTACTCCTATATTTGAACGTGTTACTGCTGCAACACTGGTATTACATTTCAGGACTGTTTTAAAGTACTATCTGATCGCCTCTGTGATCTAGAGGTACAGCATCGGATTTAACTTTTTGAAATCCCAGGTTCAATTCCAGGATCGGGCATCAAAATAGAAAATATATGTTTACAATTTTCTATTAAAAATAACGTTGTCTGCGATTGGATATCCTCTAAACCGGAACCGCATTGATGTTATGGCGGCAGGAATATGTAAGGCAGTGGTACCAATCTGGCCGAGTCGCTGCGACTCCACCTGATAGGATGTCACGGTGTTAGTGACGTTAGGCCTGTGCTCTCCTTTTACGAGCTGCCTGGCAGGGCAGATGGTCTATTTTGCAAAGGAGCCCGGACCAACACGGAATTATGGGAAGATCATCAATGTCACTGGTCAGCATAATTATATCACCAAAGGTGGTAATGGTGTGTTGCCAACCTGAGACCGGGATGTTAGGCCTCGAGCAAAAGTAAGTTTACCGGCTACCTTGCCCTCCGAACCGGAACACGTCATGACGTTATGGCGGCAGGAATAGATAAGGCGGTGGTACCAATCTGGGTGAGTCGCTGCGAAACGCTACCACCTAGTCAGACGTCACGGTGTTAGTGACGGTAAGCCTATGCTCGCCTTTTCCGAGCTGCCTGGCAGGAAGGCAGATGGTCTATTCTGCATAGGAGCCCGGACCGACTAGGGGGAAAAGGTCGATTTCGATTAGGTAAAGCGTCCTGAAGCGAGTTTGACAGTTTTTACTCATCTTGCTGATGAGACAACGCCCCTAAAAATGATTTCACATTAAAAAATCTTTGTAAAACCACTTTCTTTGTAAATGAAAGGACATATTTAAAGCATTTCTTTATTTAAAGCTAAAGACAAAGTTAAAGTAATATGGAAGAAATTAACACACGCGTGAAGTCACGTGTTTAACCTAGTAAACTGTAAACATTCGTAAAAGTATCTTCACGGCTATATCCGCTAATCAGTAGGCAGTACCACGACTAGCCGAAGACACTAAGGCCAACAATGTGACAGGTGGCAAACCTATTGACAACCGGGCACATATCCAATCCCGAGCAACATTATTTCTATAAGAAAATTTAAAATATCCCTTTTTTTTATTGTTTTGTTGCCCGATCGCGGCTCCAACCCGGGACCGCTAGAAGTCAGCTCCTACGCCAGACCGCTAGACCACAGAGCCAATAATATCTACCAAAAGCTTCATGAATTTTGAATTTATGAGCTTTGCAAAGGATTTATCATGGAACAGTTGAAGTGCATGATCCGGAACCGCTAATTTCTGTGAGCCAGTTTTAATTGGCTCTTAGAAATGAAATATTACCTTAATCAGATGGAAAAAGGAAGATTAAAATCTGTTTGATAAAATACGTCATATACGTATTAAACGCAAACGACCCGCTAATTCTATTTTCTTAATATGATAACAAAAAAAGAAAAAAATAGTATCTTCACGCCCATATCCCCGAAGAGGTAGGAAGAGGCACAACCAGGGCACCCACGACTAGCCGAAGA
>NJDD01000520.1:112178-123484 GCA_002245505.1 Calephelis nemesis
ACCAGCCAATCCAAGTGTGCGCTATCTTTAAGAAGTCCTTTTTTTAAGTTTTGCTATGACGGTCACTGATCAACAACCTAGCCTGTAAGGACTTAATAGGTAGTTTAAGTTTCAGCTCTCATGAAGGTGTGAAAAGCAAAATCAATAGACCATTGAAATAACTATAAATGAACAGTGATTCGAAAAACGTCACAAGGTTTTTTTTCATTTAAAAATATGAATATTTAAAAGTTTTACAAAGCGCTGAACCTAGAAAATATCAAATGTGTTATAAAACCAAAGATATAATTAAAGATAAAACTATCACGTTTATACATTTCCATTTGTTACTCTTCTTTTTATTTTATTTTCTTTGCAAATAGATTTACTTATAACCTTTATCATATGATACGAACAAAAAATAATAAAATACTTTATTGATATCCATATTAATATCATAAATGCGAAAGTCTGTGTATCTGTCTTACTGTCTACCTGTTTCTCTTTCGTGGCTAAACCAAATTTTGATGAAATTGATTGATATTATTTTATTAATATATAAAAAATAATAAATTAAAGTTCAAGTAGCTAAAAATTCGAGTTCAAAACTGTTATGGGGGATGAAAGTTTGTATGTAAATCGTAGCTAATATACTCTAACGAAGTTGCGGGAAAACCTCTAGAAGTATATAAAGATATAAACATTTAACTTATAAGTTACAAAAAGTTTTAAAACGAATTCAAAATTTTATTCAAACATTTTCCACCTTTGAAATTCCTTTAGAGCAGATGGGTAAACTGTGTTTTCTTCTGCTCTCAAGATTTTTAATTCAATTTCAAAACAGTCGCCGTTTCTCCAGAGTAAACTCTCGAATAGCTGAAATACATTTTTCTTTGTTACAGAAAGAATAAGCTTCTTGAAAAGGCGCTGAAATGCTAAAGTAACCGACAACTATCTTCGTATTGTTGAAGTTAGCTATCTGTTTGTTATTTAATCCTTTGAATGAGTTAATCTTTAAAGAAGTTTAAAAGAAACTTATGATATAAATAATTTTAAAATATAAAAAAATAGTTGTATTCACTTTTTAATAAAGAAAAAAAGTATCATTACGCCCATATCCCTAAAAGGGACAACAAAGGCACAACAAGCCACCCACGACTAGTAGAAGACAGTAAGTACCGCAATGTGATACGTGGCAAGCCTATCGCCATCACATTTATCACATGATTATTACTTGGTTTGATTACGAATTTTATAGGTATATAACGGTTTTTAAGGCAATGAATAAAAAATGTATCTATTAGCAATAGCATATAAACTGAATGTGATGTAACAGAATTTGTAATAAATTAAAAACTAAATAGTGTAGTTAAATTAACAATGTTTTTTTGCCGCAATCCCCTTACATTTGGGAAGCAGTCTGTAATAAGCAAAAATTTGAAACCAAAACAAAATCTATCTGCGCAAATCTTATTAATATTATAAATGCGAAAGTTTGTTTTTTGAACAAACGCACGCAAAAACCTCTGAACCCATTTTCATGAAATTTGGTACACATATATAGGGTAAATTGGATTAACACATAGGATAGTTTTTATCAAAAATGTACCTGTGGGACCATTAACCACGCGGGCAACAGCTAGTATATTTGATGACAATTTCGTCATCGCATCACGCCTGACCGAAAATAATTATTTTGGTTATGTTAAAATATATTTGGTTGTGTTAGTTATTGTCAGGTCGTGTAATGGGGATGCATTTTTACATATAATTGCATAAATAGTGGTCAATTAACAACACTCGTTGGTCGAGGGGTTAGTATACACGCCGCCCAACCGCGAGGTGGTTCGACTCCCGACGGGGGCAGACATTTGTGTAAAGAGCATTTAGATGTCTGTATTTCCGTATCTGGATGCTTAGTCCAGTATCTATTCAAGTATTTCTATGTATTAGTATCGCTGAGTAACACCTATATTACAAGTATACTCGTATAATTTGCTTACCTTGAAGTTGATCTAACTTGTGTAGTTTGTTCAAGAGATGTGTATTAATTTCTTTTTAAATATAATAATTTGTTCAAAAATGTATTTAAAAACATGTTAAAAATAAAAAAAGCCTTTGTTTTTGTTTTGTTTTGGTTGGTTTGTTGCCTCTGTGGTCTAGCGGTTCAGGTGTTGGACTTGACTGCATGAGGCCCCGGGTTCGATTCCCGGTTCGGGCAATGAAACAAAACTGAGGTTTTTCCAATTTTCTAAAAAAGAACATATAGCTCGAGATTGGATATGTGCCCGGTTAGCGATAGGCTTGCCACCTATCACATTGCGGTACTTAGTTTCTTCGGCTAGTCGTGGGTGCCCTGGTTGTGACTCTGCCTATTACATCGGGGATATGGGCGTGATGATACTTAAAAAAACGTAAAATCAGTCTCTCTATATAAACAGTGATGCTTTTATCTGTTACTTACATTTATTACCATCATTTTGTTTCACCGAACGTAAACTTCTGCCATTTATTAACGCTACCGAATCTCAGAAACAAAGAGCTGATTGAGATTTTAATCTCTTTAACAGTGTACCCTCCCATTATGAACTTATAATAAGTTAAGAGCTTATGAAGCCACTCAAGAATTTTCTTTTAGGTTTTATTTATGTTAGAGACTGGAGTGTTTGAGTTCTTTGCTTAGTCTCTATTATGAACCTCGCAACTTCATTCGAATGAAGAAAACGAATATAGTCAGAACTTTTGTTTAAAAATAAAGTCAGGATAAGTTCGTAAATATTTGTCTGTTTATACTTAAAATGAACAGGATTTATATTAATGTTTCATCTAACATATATATTTTTTTAATTTTTGGATAGTAAAAACCAGATAACGTACGTACAATATCTCTTTACAGTGCACCTAATATACTCGTACAAACATATCAGTTAAAATTAAAATTATAAGATACACAAAGTAACCATCAGGTGATGGAGTCTTTACATCCTAATGATAAAAAAATTATTTCATCACAATAACCTCAGTGATTTACCGGTCTGGAATCGTTCCAAGAAGGCAATTCTTGATGTCCCGGTTTCAATCCTCGGGTCGGGCAAAAAAATATACTAGGAAATGCATATTTTAAATTTTCTAAAAAAATGACATTTCCCAGGATTGGATATGTGCCAGGTTGGCGATAGGCTTACTACCTATCACATTGTGGGATTTAGTATCTTCGGCTAGCTGCCTACTTGTTCATGGATATGGTGGTGAAGATACTTACTTACTTTTTTTGCATTCAAGTACTAAATAAGTAAGTTTAATAGTATGTATACCGAACAAAGCTCAATGTTTTTACATTTTGATATAGAGAGGAATAAACAAATAAATATCCTAGAACAAACCAATTTGATCCAACATCAAAATAAGCAAATTGTATGCTTGTGTTACAAATATTTCTCGTAGACAACGACACTAATACAGACAAATACCCGAACAAATATTAAAATAAATGTTATAAATAGCGGGAGGCCTGGATAAACACGGAAATACAAACATTTATATTATGTATATCACACAGTTGCCTGCCCCTATAGGATTTAAATTAATCTTCCTTTAAAAAATGTCTGTAATAAATTATAAAGCTTGTGTAAAATGTAAATAAGCGCGTTCATTTAAATATTAAAATATGCATATAAAAATATTTGTATTTATATTAATAAAAAAAAACAATGTGGTAGAACATTATGTTGGTGCGCTTAAATATATATTATGTAAAAACACACACTTCATTTTAAAGGTCAGGCAGTAAGTGTGTCATGCTTCCCAAGACTATACGAAGTTAGCGTAGCAATCGTAGCTTAATAGATCTACACACGTAGCAGAGACGCATAGCAAGCTAATGTTGCTTTTGATTGCAATACTGCTACGCCATACGTTATTAAAAAATAAATCTACTTAAGTTATGCCAAAATCTAATTACACTCATCTATAATCTCAATGCACTAAAATCAATGTTGAGATAATAAAAAGGCAACAGTACACATAAGGTTAAGGTTTCGGACAACTTTTTACACAACTGCTAACTTTTTTTCTTAACAATAATAATTGGATAAATTACTTCAATATATTTTCCAAGTTCGCAGCAAGTATTTTTAAAGCAGAAAGTTTTTAATTTTCTTATTATTGATAAAGGCCATTTAATTTCTCACCTAATTTTCATATGTCGTTGTTACCTTTGTGATTTTATATTAATTAAGAAATTTTTAATTAAACATTTTTAAGTCTCCATTTTAGGTGGTTAACAAAGTTATAGGAGTTAATAGAAATAAAAAAACCCACATTTGGTGAACTGATATAGTTTGGCGTAGCAAAGTTTTGTTGTTTATTTCATTTTTTATTTATTAATTTTGTAATCGATGTACCTTGCTCGTATATTTCTCTTTACAATGTATGTAGAACGAGTCTGCTATAATTGCTACGTCAACTTACTTACGGTGTACCTAACTTTGTTTGGTAGGTATACCTTCTAAAGTCTTTTCACTCAGATAGTGCAAGCACCCTCGCATGCACTTGTGCTTATTGTAACGATCTCGTCAGGATGCGATAACCCCATCATCCTCTGATGGTTACTAGTATATAATGTAAATAAGTGGTAAAATGAGGTGTGGTCCCGAATAAAAACCGCTACTTTGCCTATTCTTGCCGCTATAAATAAGGGAATAAATGTTTAACTTTCAAACAGGGCCTGCCCCTGCTGGAAATCAAACCCGAGCCTCAAGGTTGTTCGGTGATTTGATGCGTATACCCTAGACCTACGATTAACGAGGCTGTAACGTCTGAACTTGGGACCACGACGCATCAACAACATCTATGGTTTCTATAGGTGATGGTAGTGTCTAACTTTTAGGATACATGTCAGTTTGTTCGCTGTTTTAACATAAAAAGTTAATAAGTGTATAAATAGATAACATCTAAAGGCCAAACCTTAATTAGGAAAAGTCTAATTTTTAGCCCAAAAAGTAAACAGATTCCAACCAAAGAGCAATACATGAAACCCAGCTAGTTTTTGAATAATATGTTTTCGTAATTATCAATCATAACAATTTTATATCTTGCAAATGTCACAATGTCCGTGAAGATACTTAAAGTAGCAAAACGGACCTATAAAAAGATGAACACCGAAAATAAACAAGTGTTTTTATTACTCATAATAGTTATGATTTAGCTATTGCGTAGTTTGGTATGAGCGTTATTTGTTTGTTAAGTTTATAACAAACAAAGGAAGTATAATAACAATACCTACAGATGTTATAGATATACATCTATATGTTTATAAAAATGAATTCCCATTTCGCTTGGTCATCACATCACTTTTGATCGGATGGACCAATTTGGCTTATTATTTTTGAAGTGAAAGTATCTTCACGCCCATATCCCGGAAAAGGTGGGTAGAGGCACAACCAGACACCCACGACTAGCCGAAGACACTAATTACCATAACGTGATAAGTGGCAAGCCTATCGCCAACCGAGCACATATCCAATTCCGAGCAAGGTTTTTTTTTGGATCTTTACGATGCCCGTCCCGGGATTCGAACCCGGGACCTGAGGCAGTCAAGTCTAACAAATGAACCTCTAGACCACAGGCTATACTCACGTCGGGACACGTGACCTGATCGAAATTTCGTAAGACGGCGCAGAGCGCTTTCGCGAATGTTCGTGTTGTCATGTTTGTGTACGATAGCGCAATAAATGGATTATTGTATTCTACCACATAAATGACACTACGTTTATAATGATAATTAAAGCAATTCATGCAAAATTATTCCCTAACCATTCCAAAATTTCAAAAATGCACAACGTTAATATTCAAGTTTTTACTTGAGACGGCACTCTCTGTGCAACCCCTCGTTTTTTTGTTGTATTGGTTATTGACAGGAAAAGGTTAAATGGATAAAAAAATCGCAACAGCTGTAGGGAAACTCGGAGAAACAACACTAAATTTTTCCATACAAACATTCAGTAGTTGTTAATGCCAAGCGATACAAAGTTCGCCGGGTCGGTTAGTTACATAATAAAATATAACCTCTAACCTATCCGAAATACGATATTACGCAATCTCCTTAGCCTGAGGCTTTTATCGCAGTAATAATCTAAGTAAAGCGCTATCTTGAGAAAGGTCAAGTGTTGATGGCAATAGGCACAGACGATTTGTTGGATGAACTCTGATAAATGCTAGACATAGGCATTATTTATTTAGTAACATTACATGTACTTGTATCTTTGAACGAATTTCATGATGAAAAAAAAGAAACAATTTCTTATTAATGAGTACATACATTCACGCCAACTCTTTTACGAGATAAGCAGAGAGTTTCGACTTTTAAAAATCACGATTTGAATGTGAAAGAAGTTAGGCAGGTATGCAGATATCTGTCCAGCTTCCTTCACTATCATTACCCTTTTTATAAAAACACCCTGGTATCATCGATAATTCCTAAGTAATTTGATCGTGGAATTTCTGATTAATAGTTTACAGACATATATGCATATATTTACGCCAAATCCCTTACGGTGTAGACAGAGAGTAGCAAGTGCCAAATCTTACGATTCTGGCATACTTGCCAGGCTTCCTCCATAGACATAAAACCTTTTCATACAAAGACTCTTGACACCAGCTTCGGATAACATTCGAACGATTTGATCGTGGAATGTCAATGTGTGGAAGGTCTCCAAGGGTACCTACATCTGACCACATTTTAACACGAATGCTTTCTTTTAATCCCACTCTTTCTTAAATCTCACTGTTACGAATGCGGTCAGCAAGCGCTTTATCACAGATTTTCCGCAGCGGTCTGATTTCGACTGCATTTCCCAAACTCTGAATCTTTTTCTGACAAACCCCAACTCTCGCTTACATACAACAGCGTTGAAATAAGCACAGAGTTATGGAAAGCATTGAAATATCTTACCCAATGCCTTATTCACACTATTCCCTGCACACACTTTTATTTTCTACATTCACGGTGTACCTTCCATCCCTGCTTAAAGCACAACCAACATACACAATTGCAATCACTTGGTTCAGCATTACATCATCAATTACAACTCTAACATCCATTCTGGCCACATCTCACAAATAGTTTACTTAGTTAATCTATACTAATATTTTAAAGCTGAAGAGTTTGTTTGTTTGAACGCGCTAATCTCAGGAACTACTGGTCCGATTTGAAAAATTCTTCCAGTGTTAGAAAGCCCCTTTATCAAGGAAGGCTATAGGCTATTTATTGTCACGCTAAGACTAATATTAGCTGAGCACCAACGAAAAATCTTTTAAAATCGGGAAAAGGATGAAGGCTACTTTTTATCTAAAAATTTCAATAGGTAGCGTTGGAGAGCTAAATATTAAATAAATAGACTACGCGGGCGAAGCCGCGGGAAACAGCTAGTAAATTAATAAAATTAACGTCGGTTTTGTGTAGCTTTAAAGCAGCAGGCAGTAAATTGTTGGTGCCATCGCTATATCTTTCCTGTCGTCATAGCGTCAGCAGTCACTCACATAAAGGCAGCTGTTCTATTCTACTCAACGCAACATGGGGACATCGTGGCCTAAAATCGCGTCCTAAAGACAACCACGCACCGGTAACATCTTTGGCATATAGTTACATATAACCCATATTAGTAATTCGCTGGGTCGGTCATGAGGAAAGAATGACAGATGAAATATTGAAAAAGCAGATAACAATGCGAATGTGGACAGATGGATGTAGGTACCCGGGGAGACCAAGGTTGATATTCCACGATCAGATCACTCGGATATTATCCGAGGGTAGTGTCAAAGAGTCTCCAAAACTGACGTGTTTGCATGAAAAGGGTAAAGAAAGTAAAGGAAGCCAGACAGATTTATCAAGATCGTGAGGTCTGCAACTCGATACTCTCTGCTTACCACGTAAGGGACTTGGCGAGAAGACATATATGTATTTATGTGTGGATATTAATAATTAACCATAAATAGAGTTGGCTGCTTGTTCGTTATTTTATTAAAAAAAATACAAGGATAGGTAATGGAAAATCGAACGTTATCCAAGAACACTTACTCAAAGCCTCTAATCCCGGATAAGAAAGGGCATTCTAATTAAAACGTTAATGCGAGGCGACTGTGAGCTTAACTTACGGTTATCCGTAGTTATATAAAGCGGCTTACAACGCTCGTATAATCAATTAACCATAAGTGTAACGGTTATACACCGTTACACTTATGGTTAAACGGTGTATAACCGTAAAATAAAACGGTAAACGTGTTACCGTTTACCGTTTGTTTTTTCTAGAATTAAAAAGGTGTCTTCACGCCCATATCACTGAATAGAGTATAATCAGAAGATACTTAGTATCTTATCACATCAAAACCGGACCGCAAGACACCTAGAGTCGATAATAGTACCATTCCAGTCTGAAACTAACGTTAATAATTCCACAATAGTTTTAAATTAGTAAAGAAACAAGCGACAGTTTATATCGTGCTGACTCGACTGCAAAACAATAAAAACTACAATGCAATACGACTCGGTTTTTGAATGTAAAATCCGGGTTTTGAAAAAAACTACCATTCAATACGACGCGGTTTTTGAATGTGAAATTCGGGTTTTACTGAAGCAAACCTACCAATCAGGTATGCTTTGATTTAAAACATTTTAGTTCGTTACTTTTACAATTTGCATTTGGTTTGTTCCTCTCTAACAAAGATATTAGTTTAACGAAGAATAAACTGGACGAAGTGAATATTGTAAAACCAGATTTTTCAGTCTTGGACAGCGTTTTACGTTCATTCATTCGTTCAGCGTTCAAGACTTTCCGTTTTTAATGGACTCAAAAAATATTTTTTTTATATTTCAAGGATAATGGCTACCTACGTATTTTGTATCATTTTATGAGATCACTCGGCTAATCATGATTTGGCCTTTTGAGGTAGGTTTAATACTCGAAGGAGGACCCCACATCAATTTAATCCTTGATATCTGTGGTTTCTAAGTTATACTTAATAATACATATTATACATGTAATATAGATATGCATCATAATTCATAATAATAGAGGAGGTTTTATTTGATGAAATATCGTTGTTATTTGTTTTCGCAATCTTTTTAGCATGCCACAAAAGTAATCGTATGTAATGGGATTAACCGGTGCTTATATTTTTGGTGAATTACGTAGGTGTGGAAATTTAATTGGTAAAAATACTTTGACTGCAAATAGGCTTAGTTTCCTTTCTGTTCATATTTGTACTGCGTTTAAACTTAATTGCATTCAAGAATACCGACCGAAGTGAAAATTTGAATATTAGCGTTGTGCATTTTTGGTATTTTAGAATGATTTTTGCACGTATTGCCTTATCTGTCAATATAAAAGTACCATCGTGTATATAAAATACAATATTCATTTAATCGATTTCATTTGAAAACCAAAAATATATATATCGCGCGTAAAAAATGCAAATCACAGTGTGATATATGGCGACAACATACAGCAGTTCACTCTCCCTCCTTCCGACGAATTTTCAATCAGGTCACATGTGCACAAAATGTCACAACGTCGCTTAAGAAGGTTTTAATTCAAAAAAAAATTTCAAGACTTTTACCTACCGTAGAAGATAACTTCCTATCCCAAGGTTGATGACCTTTCTGGGTTTATCTATTTTTATATCGTGACTTTTTACAAAAATATTCTTTATTACGTCCTTACATAACCCTAACTTCTTCTTTTTACCGCCTGATCTCCAGGTTGGTCGAGTGGTTTGCGTACACGCTTAACATGGCGTTAAGACCCTTTCGATTACCGACGATGGTAGACATTTGTGTGATGAACATTTAAATGTCTGTGTTTCCGGGTCTCTGTGTTTAGTAAATTCATTCCAGCATCTATTTAAGTATTTCTATGTAATTTTATCGTTAGCTAACACCTAAAACCCAAGCATATAATTTGCTTTCTTATTTAGATCAATTTGTGTGTTATTATTTATTCTTCAACCAATCCATCAGTGCTTGCCTCTTTCAATTGTAAAATTACTCACAACAAATCTTCAAGATGTCAACCTAAAATTACAAAAGTAACATCTTTGGTTGGTCCGTTTTTAATTTTTTTATTGGTCAATTAACATCATCGGCACGTGTTTCTTTTTATATAGAAATCTACCAGCTTGTTTGCATTATAAAATAACAAATTAGATCACGTTTCTCAGCAATTCGTTGTTAAGGATCGCACGTTTCCATTTCACAATACTTTCTAAATGTCATTGCTGTGATAACAACGCCATTTATCACATGCGGGTGATATTAAAGTACTAACGGTATGACGGCGTTTAAGGGCCGTTATTGTGACGCATTAAACTTCAATTTTCTCTTTCATATTATCGCCTCTGTGATCGAGCGGTTCGATGTAGGGCTTAGCTTCTAGAAGTCCTGGGTTTGATCCCCGGGTCGAGCAACAAAAAAATTGGGAAATGTATATTTTCAATTTTCTAATAACAATAACGTGGCCCGGGATTAGACATGTGCCCGGTTGGCGATAGGCTTGCCACCTATCACATTGTAGGACTTAGTGTTTTAATCTAGTCGCGGGTACCTTGGTTGTCCCTCTGCTTACCCCTTCCGGGATATAGTCGTGAAGATACTTTTACTTTTTTATATTAAGAACATTGGCATACCGAGCCTGGATCCAGAAAATATAATTCTTAATTTAATATTCAACTTCTTGGTTTTGTACAATACTTGGTGGTGTTTACTGGTGATTCATCTATACTTTATTTTATCTGACAGGTCAGCGAACAATCACATGGGTCTCTCCTGATGTTACTAAACAACCATGGCTTATACAGACCCTAGATATTATACGTCGCTTTCCTGCGGCCGAGATAAGGAACCTATTCCAGGTTAGGTGGATCCCTATTCATTCAAGTTGCTTTTCCATTAATGGTCTTGTTGGTACTGAACTGAAAGGTCTTCTAGATAATTTTTGAAAGGAAAATAGTTAAAGACTCAACTTCAAGTATAGGCTACCTTTTTTAAAATCAAGCCCCAAAGGACTAGGGTATAAAAGTTTGTTTAAAAATCATATCGAAGTTAACCAAATCTGCTATCCAAAATAACTATTCTTCGCTGAGGAAGTCGCAGGAAATAGCTAATTCATAAAAACTATCCTTTTTTTAAAACGAAGTTCCTTGTCGACAGATTCATGCACTGAGCGTAACTTTTTTGTTACAATTTTTGACAATGATCCCTGTTATCAAAAAACTGTAACAAACAAATACAAGATATTTTTTCCATAAGTTTGACGTATTACATTTCTGCGATT
>NJDD01000521.1:4013-14233 GCA_002245505.1 Calephelis nemesis
CCCCACGACACTCCTGACTCCCTGGTAACAAAGTGTTTGAGTCAACTCCTCGATCTCTAAGTAGAGTTCTAAGGAGCTAGATCTCAAGTTATGATTACAGCAGAATATATTGCAGATATACTGCAGAATTGGCCATCTGCCTTCCTGGCAGGTAACTCGTAAAACGCGAGCATTGGTTTACCGTCACTAGCACCGTGACATCTGATTAGGCGGTAGAGTTTAGCAGCGACTCGTCAAAATTGGCACCACCGCCTTATCGATTTCTGTCGCCATAACGTCAGCACTTCCCATTGACGTGTTCCGGTTCGGAGGATGAGGTAGCCGGTACATTTACTTTTGCTCGAGGCCTAACATCCCGACCTCAGGTTGGCAACACACCAATACCAACTTTTGGTCTTTCTACGTGGCGTGAAGTTCTTGCCATCAGAAAATTACGTCTGCTTGTTTGCCTTCCAATATCATAAAAAATTATAAAAACCTCCAGGAAAATTGGCTGGCGTGCAGCATTATTTCTCTAAGTAGCGTAAAGTTTGTAAATCTAATTTAAATAAGTTTCTAATGCAATAAAAGAAATAAATGCAAATTGCTGGATAGCGCGGGAACTGCAATAATATGTCGTCCTGAACAGATGTTCATTATATGCCGTAAATATATTCTACACGTAGGTTAAAACAATAGAATGGTTATTTACTTCCATAGGTATCTCCAAAATCAAATATAACGTAATAACATTGCGAATTACTACATTTAAAACTGTGACATAAATTAATAAAACTTCTAGAAGGATGTAATCCTATCACCCATCAGAGTCTAGACCACTGTTTCTCAAACGTTGTCAGTACTAGAGTTTGGTTGACTTTGCCAATTTACGCGATCACATTCAGTAATTCGTTTACACACATTTTTATTTCTGTTTATATCCACACACTACTTTTTTTTTAAAAAAATCGTTTTTTTTGTTAAAAATACCGTCAATTATTAGAAAGAATTTTATCTTCATCGTAAACAAATCCGTAAGATATTGAATCTTACAGGTTAATCCATGTGGGATTAATGGGAAGATGGAAACAAATTTTCTGCCAAGGCGACATTTGTTTGAAGGCATGATTACATCCGTCTATAGTCTTATAAGGCCAAGTTCTTCAGACAACACAAAACCTTCAAAAGTCAAAAAAAGTTCGAGTTCAAGTTGATCTAGTAATAGTACGATCTGGTTAGCCATTGATAAGAAGATATTAGTTTCAGGTAGTTTCAAATTCAAAACTCTTTCAAGTTCTTTAATCAGCAATATCGCTCTTGCTTCAAAATAGTAACTTGAAGTCATGAAAATTGCAAAAATATGTCAAATCAAATAAAAAAAAACAGTTTATTTGATACCTACATCAATTAAAATAATAACTCATCGATGCGACGATAGTTTTTAAGTATCTTCACGCCCATATCCCCGAAGACGTAGGCAGAGTCACAACCAGGGCACCCACGACTATCCGAAGATACGAAGTCTCACAATGTGATAGGTGGCAAGCCTATCGCCAACCGGGCACATTTCCAATCCCGAGCAACATTTTTTTATTACAAAATTGGAAAAATCTAATTTTCTTTTTGTTGCCCGACCCGGGATTCGAAACCAGGACCTCAAGCAGTCAAGTCCAACACCCGGACCGCTAGACCACAGAAGCGATAGTTTTTAATATTTAGGAATAATGAATATCAACATACAGTATACCTTATACTATGTCATATTTATGATTACAAGAATTTAATTGATTAATTAACAAAATTTAACGTCAAATGTTATACTTTTAATTAATAGGAGGAAAGTAAAGTTAACAAAATGTATATTGAATTGTTTCCATACTTGGCATTTGGTCAAACTCCATCATGTATGTTTTATATATGAAAACACTTGAACACTTTCACTTCATTTGCACATTTTTTTAACATACGAAGTGAAACAGTAAAAGTGTTTTCTTAAATAAATTTGAACTTGAAAAGGAATTGAACATGAAAAATCATTAAAAATCGGTAAAGAAAAATATCAAAAACATAAAAAAGTCGCACTTGTAATAATTAAATCACGTGTGTCAATGTAGAAACATGTTTAAAATTTCACTCTTATCATTTTTTCGTAGCGCGCCAAAAGAAACATAACTTAAAAAAATATATCGAAGACTAGAAAGTTCAAAATACTATAGTGAATCATTACTTAAATTGTAACGTTTAAATTAAATTATTTGCGTTCACAAATGGACGTAACATATTTATGAATCCGCTCCAGGAAAAGCATAGGATAAGAAAACATAAAAAACTAGAACAAGAATCAGCTAATATCGGATCTGTTGCCAAGAGTTTAATGGAGATCAATGGGTATAATTATAATTGCACAATCACCAGACACAGAATCATATATTTTACGACTTAAATTTATATCAGATTTACGAAGAAATAAACTTTTATCTCGCTGTAATAGCTGTCCAGTAAATTTATTGGATATACATTTAAGTGGTGATATAACGACAGTTAATGTTCAGAGACATTTAAATCATATTTAACACTAAATTGAATAAAATCTACAAGATTTCACGAGGTCTTTTCAAACTGCAACACATTTTATACAAAAATTATAAAGTAGATTTCTTTAATAATAAATTTTGAATATTTAAAAATTAATTTTGGCTTTCTGGACGCCTTTTCTACATTACGAACTTTAAGTAAGCCAAATTCACATTCATCCTTACGCATATCCGACAGACTGCGCTACTGTCGAAGCATTAATGTCAAGCGATAAGAAGTTTGCTGGGTCAGCTAGTCTATTATAAAAACAAAGTCACTTCCTCTGTTCCTATGTCCCTTTGTATGCTTGAATCCTTAAAACGAAATGGATTTTGTGGCGTTTTTGAAGTTATACTTCTTTTGGCGCGTTAGGAAAAAATGATGAGGGTAAATTTTTACGATGCGCGCGCACACCGTCACGAAAAACCGACATGATGAAGTTAGCTATAGATAACATTTTAGTATTTCAAAAAAAGGTACCAACACAGTAAAAGTAAGGACATCTACGTATGTATTCACAATATTTCTTTATTCCTATGGTTAGTGTCTACAAATGTAAAATATGGCAAAATATAAAATTTTTAAAAAGATTTTTATCTTATTACGCCGAAGAAGTATAACTTCTAACGCGTGTACATAAGTACACACACATTTTTTTTTAATAGATAAAGTTATTGAAGAGCTTCCTATATTTAAATGTATATTTCATAACCGTGAGAAGCCGGGGCGGGCCGATAGTTAGATAATAAATGTAATTTTTTTAAAATTAAATCAACATAGTGTCAATTTTTTTTAAAAACGAATGTCCCGTTTCAACTATTACTTAGGTACTCAGATTCCACCAATCATCGTATATATCAACTTAGCTTATTGAAGCAATTATATTATTTTTTTTTAGTTTAAAGTACTAACATGTAATTTGAAAAAGAACTATTTCAAAATATAAAAAGTGGTAAAAGCTACACGTTCAAATTAAAAATTTAACGTTAAGTTTTAGCAGCATGAAGAAACCCAGTTTAAACTTGTACAAATAACGTATAAACATACTTTGTGGGATTGGAAGACAAGCACACAATTTTTCTCAAACCTAACGAATTTGTAATTTTGGCGAACATTGACTAGCGGAAATGACAAACGAAATTCTTAGTTTTAATCTGATCGATTTGTAGAAAAATTTAATGTAGTCACAATTACAACAAAAGTAATAAATTCTAACTCACAGTTTAATATCAGTGAAAAGAAACAATACACATGACGCCATTGCTTTCCAATGTCAAAGAAATTAATTTCAAAACTTTAACCATATATTTGAGCAACGAAAACTTATGTCTGTGCATTATTTTGTCATGAAATACCATTTAGCATGTTCACGAAAATGAAGAACCTTGGTCCAAGCCAAGTCTTGAATATGTTGAAATATTGACTTCGTTATGGTTTAGTGGATTTAAAACATGATAAATGTGGTGAGGCTTAACTTCCTAACCGCACGTTACCTCCCATTTATTCATTGCAAAATATAAACTTGGACTCCATCCAAATTATACTAAACTTTGACAAATTAGCCCGAATATTTGTTAATTATCTCAAATATATTTTAACGAATTTTAAATAAAAATATTTTTAAAAATCAGTCTACTAAATTACATGCAATTTCATTAACACTCGACTAGACAAAGAGGTGGCCGATGTAAATATGACTCATATGTGAATGATGTAAATACTTATATCGCAGATATTCAAGGCGTTATACAAAATGGAAAACATTTATACAAATCCAATATATTCAATAATCCAAACTAATGTTCTTGTTGATAAGAACGCCATCTTCATTTCTCAAGACCAACTACTTTGTTCCCAAACTTTATTGTGCGCCATCTGTGATCTTTTATCGCTATTATCAAATGTATTTATTTTGTGTGTGTCAAATGCATGGTAGTGTGGGTAACGTTTTATTTATTGATTTAATATACTTTATAAGCATTATTATTGAAAAGTATTAGCATTCTGCATTTCTTCTACACATAAACTAGAAGTGTGCCAAATTTTATGCTCCTGCTATCCAATTTTCGTAAAAAGTGGTCCAAAGTTTTGGCATCCCGTATTAATATATAGATTATTTAGTTAATTTATATGACATAAATGATTGGTACCTGTCTTCTATACCTGTGTTTGAACTATCATAGTTTCAAAAAGACTTTGATACAAACTATCACAATTTAGTATCAAAGTCTTTGACCCCTACTTCGTTTCTTATCAGGTGATTCATACACTTATAATAAAAACAAAAAATAAGATGTGTATATTGAAATGAATGTTAAAATAATAAAAAAAAAACTGTTTCCCTATTATAAAACCATACGTTAAAGGAATGTTTTTAGATTGGCTGTTGTAACAGTGATAGTAAAACTACCAAAGTTGTCTTCAATTTTAGTAAGAAATGATCTTTGCACACAAGTATTAAATATTTTTCTCGATTTTCCCGTAGGTAGTTAGTATAAATCACCTCTTTGAACTGAAATGACGCAGCAATCGATTAACATACTCAAAAGTCCTCACCTCCTTTTTCCACATTATTTTAGTCGATTCTGTAAAAATATTCGCTTGCTTTTCAAAGGCTTAACTTGTTCGAGAAAAGCAAGAAACGAGAATCAGGTATAGTGGTGGTTAATCTTGAAATACAAAAAACCCATAATAGAGAAACACTCGAGGTTATGTTATAAAATCTTACTGCAACTGATATAATAGCAAAAAAAATAATCTAGTAAGATTGGGCATTAGGATCAGCCACGTCCTTCCCATCCATTCGTTCAGAAACTAAAACACTTTAGCAATAAGAATACTGTATGAAAAGCAAAGTATGCGGTATAATGCATCCAATAAAAAAAGGTCTGTAATGTAAACCCTTATTTTATTGATTTAAATAAATAAAACTCATCAGCATTTACAACATTTTAAGAGTTTAAACCATAAAATGAGTCCTTGCGGGAGTATTACTATTTCGTATAATAAAGCTCTTCTTTTGCATGTTAAATGAATACTAAAGCCAAATGGCACATAAAACTTCTAGCACGTTTCAGTTTAAAGGAACATGACATATAAATACAGATGGTTGCCGCTGTCAAAAGCTTCCCACGTGTCAAAACGCGAAAAAGATTGACGATGAAACAACTGGTGCGGTTTGTTTAAAAGAAATCTCTTTGTCTTGTGATAGTCCGTGAATCAGACGCAAATTTGGAACTCGGTCAACCGTTCATGCAACAGCGGCGTAGGTTACGATACTTCTTATGAATGGTTGTTTATTTTAAAACAGTTAATAAGCTATTATTGTCTTGTTTGAGTTTTTCACGTGACTCGGCATTAATGTGGTTTTGTTTATTTACATCTTTTTCTGAGAGGTTTCATCAAAAAAGCATTGTACTTTTAAAATTGCTGTTAGTACGAGTTCAATCGTTTTCAAAACACAGACATGGCTAACATTTTTAAAATTGTTTTGTCTACTGGTTCTTAAAAAAAAATGTTTTTACGTTAGATTTTTTTTATGTTATAGGAAGGCAAACAAGCAGACGGATTTCCTGATGGTAAGAAATTCCCGCCGCCTAGGGACACCAAAGGTGGTAATGGTGCGTTGCCAACCTGAGATCAGGATGTTAGGCTTCGAGCAAAAGTAAGTTTACCAGCTACCTTACCCTCCGAACCGGATCACGTCATGACGTTATGGCGGCAGGAATAGGTAAGGCGGTGGTAAAAAACGGGCGAGTCGCTGCGAAACTCTACCACCTAGTCAGATGTCACGGTGTTAGTGATGGTAAGCCTATGCTTGCCTTTTACGAGCTGCCTGGTAAGAAAGGCAGATGATCTATTCTGCAAAGGAGCCCGGACCAACACGGGGAAAAGATGCGTAAAACGTAGAAATATGAAACAAGAAAAAATAGAATTGATAAAATAAATTTCATTAATATAAAAATTAATCTAATTGCTATAAAAGGGAGCTTTGACATTTGAGTAACGAGTATTTTAAAAAGAACAGTGTAGGACACTTATTTGAAGTTATATTATTAAAATGCTCTATATTGCATAATGCTGTTCTATTGTAGTTGGGCTAAAAATAATTAAGATTTATCTCAAACAGATTTAGTTTTACGTGAACGCTAAACATTGGGTAACTAATACAAGACCTTGATCCACAAATAAATTTTTAATGAATATTCTATAAGTAGACCATTGTGTGGAAAGTGCATATCTGTTTGTATTGATTTCTGTTTTAATTAAGATTTGATACGCGATAAAACTGGGCTATACAACTTTTTTTTTATGATATTGGAAGGCAAACAAGCAGACGGATTTCCTGATGGTAAGAAATTCACGCCGCCTAGAGACACCAAAGGGCTACCAACTACGGGGCTTTTAGGAATAAAAGATATTTTTTAACGTCGTCGTTAATTTGTTAGGACATCTAATAACGATAAATTAACCAATTCATCATTTTAAATTTAATTTTTTTGTCATCACTTTATTTTTTTATAAAAGCTTGTAGCTTTTGATTTATTTAATTTCTGCCAAAATGTAACCATTTAATTTGTTATTCTTGTCATATCCATCAGCTGACCTTCGTCTCGATAGTCGGATAGTGGTCGATATAGAAAGAAGGTCTTGTGCGTTGCATTTATGCAATCATGTACCTACCTATTTTCTACAATAAAAAATGGTTGCCTGTAAAGTCGGTTTTACGGGCGAAGATTTTACGTGACAACGTCTTTTTCTCGGTAGAATATTTATTGATATGAATATCATTAAAGAGTGGGAGAGAGACGCAAGGCATTCGCCGCTCCGGTGGGCCTCTCTCTCGTTCGGTGACTCATCGTAACGTTACCGGCCGTTACACTTTTTCATGAGTGACTCCGAGCCGCAACCTAATTTAAGACGTTGTCACGTCAAAAATCAGTGACCAAATATATAACGTCCTGTAAAGATCTGATTGCATCAACGTTGGAAATGGAAGTTTCGTCGATTATGACTGTCTACCTTTCCAACCTTACCTTACTCAAGAGAAGAGAAGAATGCAATTTATTTAATCTTCTTTATGAATTATCTTCTTGCATGAGTCTAAAAATATTTACAATATTTTGTTTTTTATACCAAATAGCCCCGTTGTACAGAAGGTGAGATGATTATTGCAGCCCAATGAGTTATCAATTTTTCTAGAAAGATTTCTAGTAAGTCAACACACTCCTGTCTTATTAAATGGTATCAATATGATATTCTTTGGGTCTTTCATGCAAAATAATTGTTTGCAAAAGGTTTTTTTTTTTTTTTTTTATGTTATAGGAAGGCAAACAAGCACACGGATTTCCTGATGGTAAGAAATTCACGCCGCCTAGAGACACCAAACATGGTAATGGTGCGTTGCCAACCTGAGGTCAGGATGTTAGGCCTCAAGCAAAAGTAAGTTTACCGGCTACCTTACCCTCCGAACCTTATTTTCTCACTTGATGAAAATATCTATGTTTTATGTCATATAAAGTAACGAAAGTTGCTTAAGAAGGATAAAACAGATGAGGTTTGTTTTCAGTTCATACTATAACTTTAATTTTACGTTTATGTATTTTAATGTATAAGTGTAACATGTAACGACGACACTACATGGTTTTTTACCCAGTTATCACTTACTGAACATGTTGCAGCCTATATCGTTATAAATGAATGAAATAAACTATTTATAAATCACTTTAGTATACTTATCTATGTATATTTAACTTAACCGAAACCGGCGTGTTTGTATGAAAGAGGTAATGAATGTGAAGGAAGTTAGACAGATTGGTCAGGATCGTGAGGTCTGGCACTCGATACTCTCTGCCTACCCCGTAAGGGACTTGGCGTGAAGATATGTATGTGTGTATGTATTTAACTTAAATGTTCACTATTGGCATTTTAAGACACGTTTCGTATAGGCTGCTAATCCACAATCTTTTTTTAATGTGCGTAAATTAAAAAAAAGACGTACGTATTTTTAGATACTGTATATTTATTTCCCGGAATACATACAATACAATACATTTCCTTCTTTTTTCTTCACCGCCTTGAATAACGTGCAAAAAGGCGACTAAGACATGGACGGCCATTTTTATGTTACAATCAGAAGAGGTTCAATTAAACCTGTCAACAGCCGGTACATAAATACTGTTCAATACCAAGCGGTTGGAAACTTTCGAAAAATGCATTTGGCTTCGTATCTATTTTGTCTAATGCAATTTTAGCATTTTAATGTCACGAATGGAACAGATTAGCGTGAAAATGAGATAATACAAAAACATATTACTTATTATATTGACCTCTGTGGTCTAGCGGTCCGGGAGTTGGACTTGACTGCATGAGGTCCCGGGTTCGAATCCCGGGTCGGGCAACAAAAAGAAAATTGGGTTTTTCCAACTTTGTAATAAAAAAAATGTTGCTCGGGATTGGAAACGTGCCCGGTTGGCGATAGGCTTGTCACCTATCACATTGTGAGAGTGTCTTCGGCTAGTCGTGGGTGCCCTGGTTGTGCCTACCCCTTCCGGGATATGCGCGGGAAGATGCACCTCGTTAGCTGAATCGTTAGCATATACACCTCAAGCCACCTGCCATTTGCATGACTCAAGTTCGAAACCGAAAGGGACAGGCAAATAAACATTCTTTATTTTCTAGTTGTGGTTATTTACTAAATTTATTATTGTAGAAGTTTAATATGTTTAAAGCCCGGCGAAGTTGTAAAAACCGCGAGGTTGACAACATAGTAGTCATTCAAAAAAAAAAAAAGAAGAAGTTTAAACCTTTCTGTGTTTTATTACTGCTTACGAGCGCCCATAATACTGTATATAATTTGGTTACTTTGAGATTAGATCAGCTCACGTAAATTTTCCTGAGGTTGTAAAAACATGTCAGATTCCTAATTGCAATGTTTTGTACAAATTATACCAGTATATTTATAGCCACATTAAGTATATTCTTAATAAAGCTATAGATACTACTAGAGATTACAATCCTAACAAAGACTTGACGTCAATTTCATATATATAATATATTACTGTCTCAATTTAGTATAATGTAGCTTTATGACACTATTGTTCTAAAAATGTGTTTCCCTTAGTTACCAATAGGGGCGCTGTTAAAAGTTTTCATACAAACAATTTACAGAGACAGTAGCGAATATAGTAAACCCGACAAGCCGTAAACTCATGGTAAGAGCTCTGGCCTCTCTTTCGTTTTGTCTTTGTTAACTGACGTCACAAGACTCAGAAGGAGAGTTCGGTAAATTAGAGAGTCATCAGTATTTAAAAAATGACGTCAGGGTGCTGATTATGTAACTCAGTTGCCAACTCAAAATGGAAAAGAATACATCAAATAGCTGTCAAATGACGTCATTTGTGTTTGCTATCTCTTTCGTATTTCTGGGGAAATTCTGTAGAACTAATTAGAATCTTCAGAGTTCAAAAGAAGTGTATAAGAGCAATATGTAGTGTTAATCAGTTGCATTCATGCAAGCCACTTTTTAAGTCTCTGAAAATATTACCATTACCTTGTTTGTATATTTTGGCTGTATGTGTATTTGTAAAAAAACATCATCATTTGTTTCAAACAAATGCTGAGGTCTTAGGTTTATCACATTTTAGAAATAGTGAGAAACTCCATGT
>NJDD01000521.1:14718-54584 GCA_002245505.1 Calephelis nemesis
AAACTCTACCACCTAGTCAGAATTCACGGTGTTAGTGACGGTGAGCCTTTGCTCGCCTTTTACGAGCTGCCTGGCAAGGAAGGCAGATGGTCTATTCTACAAAGGAGGCCGGACCAACACGGGGAAAATTCGTTCACTATACATCAAACAGCTGTCAAATGACGTGTTTTCTATTAGCTACCTCCAGTAACCAACAGAAATACAGTATAGATCCAAACACAAATAACTTTATGTGATGTAGATTTTGCAGTTTGAGTTGGCAACTGAGATACATCAACACCCCCAGGTCTGTGTTAGGAGTGTAATCTCCAGCAGTAGTGTAGCTTCGTGTTATATTTCCTTGTTTTGGTGATGTAAGACATTTTAAACGACCTAATTGAATACCACAAGATCAATATTATCATAGATTCATCATTTCTTAATTATTTTGTGTTTCATGCAGTATCGTTATGTATAGCAAAAATTTTTGTATCTATTTTTCTAATAATTATATTTACAATCAGATTTAAAGTTTAAAACTTTGCGGTTTTTTAGAATGGGCGAAATTAAAAAAATAGTAAAATAACAAAGTCGGGATAATAATGTTATCTATGTTTGCATTATATATAGTAATGTGCAAAATATGTTGTGCCATTAGTAAAGTTAGTTAATAGCTTAGTAAAACGTGCACATGAATATAATGAAAATGGACACGAATGAAAAATGCCATCATACTTGAAAATGTAGAAAATTTTGCTGCGATCTCAAAATATTTAGTTATAAAGGCATAAATTAAACAATTTGAATGCTGGCATGTGTCGACGTTTTAAAGACAAGATAAAAGTGCCTTCTGTGGGTAGTTGCAGTACTTAGCGTGTTGTACCAAGACATAGACACATATATTTCGCTCAGCGGTTAAATTTCAGCTTAGCAATATACATAAAGCCATTCAAGACATGCAGTAACATTTATCACCTGCGACAACTGATTCTATGTGTTCGGGATCCTGTGTCGGGACGTCCCCCGGACGTCTTTCCCATCGGGCGGTCGGCTTGTAACTAACAGCGTACTGCCCGGCGCCTACCTACTTCAGTCTTGTGTAGCGCCATCTAGTTAGCATCTACGACAACTGAAACAGCGATTTATCGGTTAATATCACGAATTATTCAAATGTACTATTGAAATGTTGACAGTTGAAATCAATACTCAGATTAAGTGCAATAGGGGTAATTCCTACGAACTTGCCCCAGTGACTGCATGGCAGTTATAATCCAATTAAGACTCGAGTAAATGTATGCCATCACTCGTACTGATTTCTTTCATAGTTTTATTTCATTTCAACGTATGTTCTTGGAAAATGTTAACTTAAAACTGTTCAAATTGTATTTATTTAATAGTATTTTTAATTAATATTTGTACGACAAAATCATATTCAATCACTAATAAGTTTCAGTAATAATTTATGAAGTAGTATTAAAATTAATTAATAAAATTAACGATAAGCTTTTTACCTAACAATAATTGTCAACTCATATATTCACAAACACCATTTATTGAAAAATTTTTGAAACTGTCAGAAAAGATACATAAGTCAATTCAGTTGTCAAAAATGCAATTTTTTTCTAGATGGCGCTGTTTATCAAAAGTAAGCTTTTAATTTAAAAACCTCATGATATTCTAAAGTTTTAGTGTTATCATTTCCATTACTTTATAATTAGGATCGATCGAATTGACTTCGTGAGGTCTTAGTTTCGAAATGAAAATATGTTGGCCTAGGCTGGACATGTGCCCGACTGCCTTGCCACCTATCGCATCTTGGGACCTCAGGGTTTTCCGCTAGTCGTAGGTACCCTGGTTGTGCCTTTTGAAACCACTCTCCTTCTCTACCTACGGCTTTGGAGATATGGGCGTGACGATACATGTAATTTGATAGATTCGGGATCATTCCGGGCCCTTTGTTTAATAGCGTATAATGTGTTAATGTACCATTCCTTCTACTGTAAGACAGAGATTGCACAGATCTACTTATATCTCTGTTAAGATCTTACTGAAAGAGGGATATCTAAGAGATATCATGGTATTAGCTACAATGAGACAAATGTTGCAGAAATATTATCATAATAATCATACCCCGAAAATAACAATTCAAATTAAGAAGTAGATTATTTTAATCTACTAAGTATTTAGTACTAAACTAAATGCTAAATACTAGGTAGATTATAATAATGAACCAAAATGATTACAAATATTTAAGAAAACATAATATCATCACGAATATTTGAATTGATTTTGAACTCTTTATTTAAATATTGTCTATTGTAAAAAATAGTCTTAAATTTTTTCTCACTCGCATAAGCGACACAAATAAAATATATACTGTAGGTACATTTTTCTGCAAATCACCTTTTGTAAAATTTGTAGTAAAAGCTCGTCTACATAACAGTCGAACAAGGGTACACTGTATATTTTCGGCGAGTGTCGATTAATATAATGGTCTACGGTGCAGATAATAAGTTTCTTGACGATTAACAAAAAGCAGAACTTTCATAAACATTTATTTTTAATTTTCAATTTCCTTTTTAAATAACATTGACCTTATTTTCTACAGATGCTTTGTCATTATTATTATTAAGATTTGAAGTAACTTTGTCGAATATGTAAAATGAAAAGTTAGTCTACCAAACTAATGCTGCGTAATAATTGTAAGATAAGTTTAAAAAAGGTGAGGACTGAGCTTTGTTTTGGTAATTTGTGAGGCCGCAGCACCGAATAATAGTGGTTTTATATTAATGATATAGAACACAAGTTTCCTTTCTACAGCTTATTATTTATTTGTTTAAAATTCGTGCACTATATTGTACAAAGTTGGACTTAATGCTTCATGGCATTCTCTAGCAGTCAACCTAACTTTATTTGAAAGAATAATTAAATGGGGTGCAAAGAAAAAAAACATTAACGAAACATTTGCAAACACATTCAAACCTAATTTTAGGAAGCATAATAAATACATAACAACGCATTAAACCAAGAAAAATACTTAGCATAATATATCAAAATATTACACAAAAACTACGTATTCTATAAATTTAGTCATTCTACATATATATTACAGTATTTACTTAATTATACATATCTAGATAGGACACAATTATGACCCTATTTATATTTATGACCCTGGACATCTATACACATAATAAATCTGTAGAAGGGTCAATTCTGTACATTGAAAATATTGAAAAAATGAATAGCAGGCGGGTGTTACTGGATTGATACCAAACCTAAATATGTAATTAAAAAAAAATTTGTCTATCTGTCTGTCTATTTGTATGTTCAGGCATCACGTGAAAACTAACGGTTCGATTTCGATGAAACTTGGTAAAATTATACCTTATTATCCTGGGCATAAAACGGGATACTTTTTATCCTGGAAAAATACGTAGAAAAAAAATCTTAATTTTTCAGTTTTACATAAATTAAATCTAACCCAAAAGTTAGCAAATTATATGATTGCGTCATGGGTTTTAATTACAGAATCTAATAGGTAGAAATACTTAAAATGACACCAGAAAAAATTTAATAAACACCCAAACACGGAAAAGTAGACGTTCATAAATGTTCATCACACAAATGTCTACCCTCGTCAGAAATCGAACCCAAATCAAGCGCTTAGTCGACGAAGTTAGGCGTGAACGCTCCTCAACCAACGAGGTGCAAGTATTTTGTAATCTTAACTAAATCAAAAGTTAAATTCTTGCTTATTATTATAAGTAGTGAAAATTAATTAACAATGAAATTGACTCTAATACTGTGGAAAATGATACATTGTTCGAAAGGCATGATGTTATCCACTAAAAGTATCATTATCTCGTGTTAGTCCTTTGCAGAATAGACTATCTGCCTTCCTTCCAGGCAGCTCGTAAAAGGCGAGCATAGGCTTACCGTCACTAACACCGTGATATCCTACTAGGTGGTAGAGTTTCGCAGCGTCTTACCTGGATTGGTACCACCGCCTTACCTATTCCTGCCGCCATAACGTCATGACGTGTTCCGGTTCGGAGGGTAAGGTAGCCGGTAAACTTACTTTTGCTCGAGGCCTAACATCCTGACCTCAGGTTGGCAACGCACCATTACCATCTTTGGTGTCTCTAGGCGGTGTGAATTTCTTACCATCAGGGAATCCGTCTGCTTGTTTGCCTTCCTATAACATAAAAAAAAATCTAACTTGAAAACATTTTTTTGAAGAACCAGTAGACAAAACAATTTTAAAAATGCTAGTAATTTTTTAAAATTACCTATTCCTGCCGCCATAACGTAATGACGTGTTCCGGTTTGGAGGATTGAAGTAGCCAGTAAACTTACTTGCCTCAGGTTGGCAGCGCACCATTACTAGTCTACTACCATTACTAGTATTACTAGTCTCTAGGCGGCGGGAATTTCTTGCCATCAGGAAATCCGTCTGCTTGTTTGCCTTCCAATATCATAAAAAAAATCTTTCTAATTAGCTACGTCAGTATTTAAGTTAGGTTCTGCGCATGCTAAGTAACCTAATCTAAGTTCAAGATCAATCACCCTGTGTAGGTATTTAAATTGTTTAGTTACATTGTAACTTTATATAATTGGTTTAGGTCCAAGCAGATTACTAAAAAAGGTAACCCCGATTGCACAAAATGAAATAGTAGAAAAATCTAGTAGTATTAAAATATCTTGAAAATAGTATAATTATGTTTTATTTAAATTATAGTACCTGGATGACCGAGATTTGCTCGGTATTTTTTTTTGTTTTTTTAATAAATTGTGTTTTTTGGAAATTATATTTAAGTACGAAAATTTAAAAAGTCTAACCTCAAAGCAAACAATCATTGACTTCGTTACTTAACACCAACAATAAAACACGAATATGACATTTTCTAAAATTGATTCCTAGCTAGATCGATTTATCGCCCCCGAAACCCTCTATATACCAAATTTCATGAAAATCGTTGGAGCCGATTCCGAGATTCCAATTACATAAATATATATATATAAGAATTGCTCATTTAAAGGTATAAGATATAATAGTATAATTATTTTACAGGGGGCAAGGAAATAAACGACGAGAAATCGAGTGACATACAAGTATAAATATTTAAATTTAGAATACTCAAGTTCGATTTTCGCATGCAACAGCTATTTGTTAGGTTAATTTGCCCCTTTCTGGGACCGGCTAAGACCTTTAGGTCATGCTGCCATGTCTTCTGTATATAAATAAATTCTTTTTAGCAGTCATAAGTCGTTTAAGGTCATAAGTCGTAAGTCATAGATCATAAGTCAAAGTCATGTCAGTGTCGAGTAAAGCGGTGGTCACTTAACTCAAGCTTATTTTGTGAGATTTGGCGGCAACGAGAAATTACACAGTTCACTAATTTCTTCACAATTAATTCACCTGTGCACTTTAACTAAACAAAATTTGACTAATTTCTACCTAAATTAACCAATTTTACTCATAACTAACACGAAGTTCATTAATTACGAAAAAAAATACTTCCAACTTCTTTCACGATGGCGCCAAAACTTAACAGCTATTTGCATAATAAACATGAATGTGTCCTAGGTTTTTATTAAAATGATTGATATACATACATTTTTGTATACATATTTTCACATCAAGTCCCTTACTGAGTAGGCAGAGAGTATAAATACCAAATATGACGATCATTGCAGATCTATTTAGTTTAACATTTATAAGACTTTTTGTACAAACACACCTGTATCGGAGACTCTTGATACCACCCTCAGACAAAACCCAAACAATTAGATGTTGGAATACAAACCTAGGTTTACCGGGTACCTAGATCCATAAACAGTCGCATTGTAGGTATATCATTTAAATTTTAGCCGTTTATGAAACAAAACAAACTTACGAATATTGGGATAAAAAAAAATCGCAGGTATCAGTGCTGCCAACCTAAGGCTGAAGCTTCTTTGCGTAAATATGATTGTCAGCTGACATATAGCTAAAACTGAAACAAGACCGTGGCGAGCACTGATATTAAAATAGCAGATAAAGGAGAAGTTCTTGTAGCATTTGGAAGACTCTGGGTTATAGGATTGTTACATTCTTAAGAAAAAATAATATGATATTGAACCTAAAAACTGGCACAATATCCTATTAATATTATAAATGCGAAAGTTTGTATGTATGGATGTATGGATGTTTGTTCCTCTTTCACGCAAAAACTACAAAGCCGATTACGATGAAATTTGGTATGTAGGTAGCTGAAGACCCAAAATAACATATAGGCTACTTTTTATCCCGGAGTTCCCGCGGGATTGAGACTTACGTGGGTGAAACCGCGGGGCGCAGCTAGTTTTAATGATATTTTTCAGCAATGGTGTATACTTATATGAATAACGTACAAACTCGACGACATAAAGGGGTATGTGAACCTCAAAAGTATTAAATCCTACAAAGAAAAACGTAGTCACTCTTTTACAGACGACGGGCGGCTTGTTCTTTGAATACTTGTTTTTTTACACTTTAGGCGGTTAAGAAGTGGTTAACAAAAACAACGGAATCTTACTTTCTGTGAAATTTGATATAAACATGTACAGAGTTTAGTACTGCAATAGTACTCTAAAAAACCTTTCGAATAAGATCAGTTAACCAAACTCCAAGACTGGAACATGATAGTCGGTAAAACTGACGTTATGTTTTAATGTCATTTTTAGATTCGTGATTCTAACGATTTTATTTTTTACACCTTTTTTGTTTGTGACATGTAACACATTCATACCTGTACAAACATGCCAATAAAATAATCTATTTAAATGTAATGAAATAATACCTGCTCGTAAAATAAATGTTTTAGTAATATAAATAATTTCAACTTCTGCATAATGGTTTAAGGATACAAGCGTGAAGATACTTAACTTTCTTTGACATGCCATAACTTAAATTGACTACAGTTTAGTATAATTTAAGGTTTTCTTGTCTAAAGGTAGAAATGTCGATGAAAATTTAAAAATCGGGAAAAATAACATCTTTTAAGTTTGGTGGCTGGGCATTGCAGATTTCTTTTAACAGGTGTAACGGTCAACATTTTTGGTTAACTGATACAGCTGTTAAATTGGATTTGGTAGGCGGCGTGTATTTTCATTACCAACCAGACGGTTTTGATCTCAATCTCTTAAAAAACGAATCAACATTTTTTTCTGTGATGCGACAAATACATCAACAAACTAAATTTTTGAAAAAAAAAATACTGATCAGAAGATTAAAAAGTTGTTTTTAATGAACCCAGGGTTTCTGCTTCCAATCTTGAGCAAAAACTAGGATTTATGTGATGATTTTTTTTGTTGTTGTTTTTTGTTTTTTTTAAGGATATATATCGTTGTGTAATTTCTTGATAAAATTTCCAAGAAATATTTGTAAAAATAGAAATTTTATTTGAAACAATATCGAAGCAGCAACTTTAATACACATTCCCATTTTTGACCGACTCGCAAAAACGAGGAGGTTCTCATTTCGACTGATTTTTTTGTGTGTGTTTGTTATGTGATTACTCAGAAAATAATATGATTTTGAAGCTTCTTTCTCAGTTTTGGAGACATTTTACACCACCCTCGAATAATATACTAGTGATCTAATCGTGGAATGTCAACCTAGGTCTCCCCGGGTACCTACGTCCATACACGTTCGCAATGCATATTTGCTTCGTCAATCTTTCGTCTTCCATTCTTTCCACGTTGCCGAACCAGCGAAGCATGGACTTTCTCAATTTAACACCAACACTCTCTTTCAATTCCACTCTTTCTTGGATCTCACTGTTACGAATTTGGGTGTTACACCACAGATTTTTCGTAGCGCTCTCTTTTCGCTGTTTTTTTTAATTTCATGCTGGAGCGTTGGAAATTTGCTAAAATGTAATAATTTAAAATGAAGTTATCTCTAAGCACCGAGGATGGAAAGCCCACAATATAAGATCAGAATCGTCTTGCATAATTTCTAGATCTGTAGGGACTTAGCATCTGATACGTTATGCGTCTGTCTGTGGAAGCTCTACGAGTGTCGCCCCGCACCCGTCAAGGCTTATCAGCCTGATGACGCGCTGTTGTTGACATAACCGTAAAACCACCTCCAACTAACTGGCAACACACTTTGTCACGGATATTTTAGCCAAATAACTTTCGGTCATTGGGTTACCTTGTCCTACGGCCTCATTCGAGGTTAAAACCTTCTTTTACATGTGACTTACTACTTATGTAAGAGATTAAACATTTCAATCTCTAGTTTAACCAATTGATTTGTATATATATCATTTTCATATCTATACATACAAAAAAATTGTAGATCAAAGAATTATCTACATTGAAGATATTTATAAAAATACTAGCTGACCCGGGATTGTGCTGCTATATTTTTAATGTGATTTTAGTAAAAACTAATTTGGGGTGAGTAAACCCTCATCACTAAAAAAATAGATGTTAGCCAATTCTTGGCCCTACTCAATATGCTCACAAAATTTCATGAGAATCGGTCAAGTCGTTTCGGAGTTCAATCACGCACACCGTGACACGAGAATTTTATATATTAGATGTACATACGACTAAAAAGGAGCAGTGGCACAGATTTTTAGCATTTTTATAATTTTAACTGTCTGTATATCTGTAATCTGATCGCAATTCACGCCGAACCTATTAAACCGATCTTACCTAAATTTTAGTGATAAGTTCTTTATGTTCCGACGAAGGTTATAAGCTACTTTTATCCCGTTTACTAAAGTATTTCCCTTGAGAAAGAGATAAAATTAAAAAAATATAAATAGGGCTCTATTAGGGACTCATTTATTAACGTTTAGTCCAATTTTATTCATTTTTTGTTTTAAAGTATCTACATCACAGAATGCAGAGAAACATTAAAAATACAGTTAATCTTTATAACATTTGTAATCAATACCAAAAGTATCTTCACGCCCATATCCCCGAAGTAGTAGGCAGATGCACAACCAGGACCCCCACGACTAGCCGAAGACGCTAAGTCCCACAATGTGATAGGTGGCAAGCCCATCGCCAACCGGGCACATATCCTATCCCGAGCAACATTTTTTTTTAGAAAACTGGAAAAATCCAATTTTATTGCTTATTTTTGGGTTAGATACAATTTGTGTGACTTGTCCAGGAATATTTACTTATTTATTTATTATTTATAAAGGTAGATTCAGGACATTTTTTAAGCTAAGCATAGTTGTTAAGAACTGTAACAGTGGTTGTCAGTTACCAATAATATACTCTTAGTATTAGAATAGGAAATTGGACACAAGCGAGTTTCCTGACTCTACAATCTGCAGACCGAAATACATAAACAGCAAGCACTCTGAAAACATTCAATCAAAAAATAATAATTCTGTCCAACCGTCCGAACAGATTGAAATGTTCGCTGGACCTCGGATGTGTCGCGTAGCATAAATCGAATACAGTTTCGTCTGAGCTCAATAACATGATAACATTATGGCGAATACATCAAATATCCTGAACCCAAAACAGTTTTGAAGTGAAAACTACTTTAGCGGCGCAGCGCACTTTTTTTGGAAAAGTAAAAGTATCTTGACGCCACACCCGAAGAGGTAGGCAAAGGCACAACCAGGGCACCCACGACTAGCCGAAGACACTAAATCCCATTATGTGAAAGGTGGCAAGCCTATCGGCAACCGGGCACATGTCCAATCCCGAGCAACATTTTTTTTTTATTAGAAAATTGGAAAAATACAATTTTCTTTTTGTTGGCCGACCCGGGATGCGAACCCGAGAGCTCATGCAGTCAAGTCCAACACCCGGACCGCTAGACCACAGAGGCGAATTTTTTGGAATGGGTAAAAACTTCTAAACTCGCGTCAGGACACGTGACCTGATCGAAAATTCGTAAGACGGCGCAGGGCGCTGGCGAGATTGTTCGTGTTGTCATGTTTGTGTACGATAGCGCAATAAATGAATATTGTATTCTACCACATAAATGACAGTACTTTCATACAGATAATTAAAGCAATTCGTGCAAAATTATTCCCTAACCATTCTAAAAAATCAAAAATGCACAACGTTAAATTTCATGTTTTCACACTTCTGCCGGGACTCCCGGAGTGCAACCCGTCTTTTTTTATGATTAAGGGCCTTTTGTAAGCGTACCATTTAAACAATATTTAACCAATTACTAGCACACACATAAATTCCATTTTTATTTTTTTAATGGTATTGGAAGCAGGAAGGCTAACAAGCAGACGGATTTCCTGATGATAAGAAATTCACGCCGCCTAGAGACCACCAAAGGTGGCAATGGTGGGTTGCCAACCTGAGCCCAGGATGTTATACCTCTAGTAAAAATAAGTTTACCGGCCACCATACCCTCTGAACAGAAACACGTCAACGGAAATCGCTAACGTTATGGCAGCAGGAATAGGTAAGGCGGTGGTACCAATCCGAGTGAGTCACTGCGAAAATCTACCAGCTAGTCAGATCTCACGGTGTTAGTGACGGCAAGCCTATGCTCGCCTTTTACGAGCTGCCTGGCACAGGAAGGCAGATGGTCTATTCTTCAAAGGAACCCGGACCAACACGGGGAAAAATATTAGAAGATTGTAATTTGTCTACTTGTCCGGACCAGATCGGAATGAAACAAAAATAATTATCTTGGAATTCATCCGTCTCATTAGCTGAGGGAGTAGCGTGCACACCTAACCTCATCGAACCCTTTGATTCCCGACAGGAGCAGGCATCCGTCTCTGTGTAAATAAATACATTTGTCTGTATTTTTGTCTTTCCACATTTCATATTTATTTTTGTGTATTAAATTATCTTGACTAGCACATAATAATATACATAGGGACATATGTTTACTTTGGTTTTTAGTATTTTGGTTTTGGTAATTTGCCTATATACAATAACATCTCTATGTTTATAAAGTCATCTATAAATATCTGGGAGAAACTTGCCTTTCTCTGCACATTTGATTCAACTGGCCAATTTGATAGTGTTAAATATATAGGATAATTAATTTATATAATTTTTTAACGGAGTAAAACTGCAAAAAAACCGACTTCGCCTTCAAAAAGTAAGTCTGTGTATACAAAAGTGTGTGTGTGTACAAAAGTGAAGTATTTTCCTTTGTTGTACTGGAATCACATCTTCAGATCCAGGTGACCCCTGTAACGCTATGTAACGACTATGGAAGTAACGCTTTTCCAAATAAAATCCTATTAATATTATAAATGCGAAAGTTTGTATGTATGGATGTATGGATGTTTGTTACTCTTTCACGCAAAAACTACAAAGCCGATTACAATGAAATTTGGTATGTAGGTAGCTGAAGACCCAGAATAACATATAGGCTACTTTTCATCCCGGAGTTCCCGCGGGATTGGGACTTACGCGGGTGAAGCCGCGGGGCGCAACTAGTAACTAATAAAAAGAACTGTCGAAATGAAAAGAATTTTCGGAGTCGAACATGTGATATGCCCCTTTTATAAGTCGGTTAAAATTAATACTCAAGTTTGATTTTGCAAACAAAATACTTAGAAATCGCAATTCGCATGGATGTAACTATTATGGTGATTATATGTTTAACTGTACTAACCTGCCATTATTGACTTTAAATTAGACTTTTTCTTTGACGCTTTATTTGTAACGTTTAAAAATCGATAAATGATCGTGACAGGCATACGATACGTTTTCGTCATCTATATATTAATACGTGATGCCAAAACTTTGGGCTCCTTTTTACAATAATTTCGCTGGCAAAATTTGGCGCACTTGTAGTTTATGTGTAGGAGAAGTGCAGAACGCTAATATTTTTCAATAATAATGCCTTTAAAGTACATTAAATCAATAAATAAAACATTACCCTCACTACCATGCATTTGACATACACAAACAAATATATTGGTGATAACGATAAAAGATCAGAGATGGCGCACTAAAAAGTTTGGAAACAAAGTAGTTGGTCTTAAGAAATGAAGATGGCGTTCTTATCAACAAGATATTTAAATTTATTATGATCCTATTTAGACCAACGGGCAACCACTAGTAATATTAAACTCGTATATCTTTAAGTATAGATAACCAATATGTATCTAGAAATTTTATCCATTTGAGTAGTCGTGTAATATCGGATATAGAAACGGAATAATGTTTTTAGAGAGACTCATAAAATATTGAAAATAAAGTTCTTGACGATAGTAAAAGTGAGAATAGTGTCCATAAAGTGTATCGGCTCCTTTAGTGGTTCACGCACAGAACGTGTACCACGCTTATTTCGTATTTCAATTTGAATTCTCGAGTGTATGTTTTCTACCATATTTTAATACAAAAAGAAAGTAAAGAAACTCAACCAAAACTAATCGCCTCTGTGGCCAAGAATCGCCTCTGTGGTTTAGCGGTTCAGTTATTGGACTTGATTGCATGAGGTCCGGGGTTCGAACCCCGGGTCGGTCAACAAAAAGAAAACTGGGTTTTTCCAATTTTCAATATTGAAACCCAAAAATACAGACGAATGCATTTATTTACACAGAGACGAATGCCTGCTCCTGTAGGGAATCAAAGGATTAGATAACGTAAGGTGTGCTATTCCCTCAACTAACGAGGCAGTTGAACTCCATTATAATTATTTTTGTGTCATTCCGATCTGCTCTGGGCAAGTGGACAAGTTACAATCTTCTAATATGTTTACTTAAGTTAGTACATGTACATCGATTTCATTTTGCAATACAATAATATCGTTACGTTAGTCGCCTCTGTGGTCTAGCGGTACGGGTGTTGAACTTGACTGCATGAGGTCCGGGGTTCGAACTCCGGGTCGGTCAACAAAAAGGAAACTGGGTTTTTCCAATTTTCTAATAAAAAAATGTTGCTCGGCATTGGAAATGTGCCCGGTTTACAATAGGCTTGTACATATCACGGGTACTTGGGTAGCTTATCAACTTGGGTGCCCTGGTCGTGCTTCTGCCTACCCCTTCAGGGATATGGGCGTGAAGATGATTTTTAAAAAAACTCACAAATAGCAATTGGCAAACTTTAAATGTCAATGCGTTAACAAAATTGATGAAATTTAATCGACTTCGAAAAAAGGAGGAGCCTAAGTGTTTGACCCCTATATTTTGTTATAAATTTTAATCAATTTCTCTGTCGTTACCAAACCGATTTTGAAAATTCTTTTTCATTTGAAATAGCGTATTTTCAAGGTTCTTACATTGCAACTCTGGAATTTAAATTTGATGATAGGATTCAAGGGAAGTCCAGGAAAATACTCAACTTTTGTGTAAATAGACCGCCTCGTTGGTCGAGTGGCTAGCGTACACGCCTAGCTGCATCGACCGACCGCGAGGCTCGGGTTCGATTCCCGACGGGGGCAGGCATTTGTGTGATGAACATTTAGATGTCTGCGTTTCCGGGTCTGGGTGTTTATTAAATTTATTCTAGTATCTACATATGTATTTATATGTATTAGAATCGTTGACTAACACCCATAACACAAGCATATAATTTGCTTACTTTGGGGTTAGATTCAATTTGTGTGACTGTCCAGGGGTTTTATTTATTTATTTATTTATTTATAGATGACATACATATTAGTATTAAGTAAGCATTTATGTAGAATAGTTTTAATTTTATTTATCTCTTTAATCTTCAGCTTATACACTATCTACCTATCGCTTTTTATTTTGTATCGTTTTTCTCTATTTTAGGTTAGCTGTAAGATATCTCTTGTTAGAGATAAGCCCGCCTTTTGTACAATATTTATGTTTGCATTTTCTCGCTGTCAATTCTCTATTACGTGTACAATAAAGTGTAAAATAAATAAATAAAAGACATTCGTATCCAAATTGAAGTCGGTTTTTTGCAATTTTACTGGACTTTAATTATTAACAATTATGTTCAATTCTTATTCTATGGTTACTAAAGGTTATTGAGATACTTTTAAAATTATTTAAAATAACTGTCCAACGGGAAATTCATAAAAATATCAACATAGTTTAAAAAACTGTAGGTAGTAAAGTACAGTATAAAAAATCACTGAATGTTAGCAAAAGAATATTAATTTAAGTAAAATAATACCTTTTCTACGATCCTATGAAATCACTTTTTATTAAAAACTAGCTGTTACCTGCAGCTTCGTCTGCGTTTCCGCAGGAGCCCGTTGTGCGATCTGGATTAAAAACTCATATGTCACAATCTGTCTCGTGTTCCAAATTTCGGACAAATCCGTTCAGCCATTCGTGCGTGAAAGATTAACAAACATACACATATCCTTACAAACTTTCACATTCATAATATGTCAATGTGTTAATGTAGGATTATGAAGATATTTGAATATTTAGGAATATATTTGTATAATTAAAAAAAATACGTGGGCCAAGCCAATAGCTAATAATTATAAATATTTATCCGATACATTAAATGGTACAAAAGCATAGCTCAATTTCATTTTTCGTACTGGACAAAATGTAAAGACAGATCTTTTAGTGAAATAGGAATAGATGTTCATGGAAAATGTCTTGCGTGATGTTTTGACATTTCCTTAGTAAGCGTCCCATAATCGACATGTGTTCAATTTGCCGCTAAAATATGTAGTTAAGGTAAATACACACGTTCGTACTAAAATTATGCGCTTCGGCTATATTCGTCAAGCTTCGGAAATCCGAATGTATTTTAAAGATATCTATATGTAGAGTTGTTATCATACATAATTATTAAATTTGCTTAAATTTAGATTAGGTCAGCCAATTTAAAAATAAAAGTATGAAGAGTAAAAAGCGTAAAGCCGAAGCGGATAATTTAAATAATAGTACTGTACCTGATGTTATGAAGACGGCGAGCTTGTGTTTTTTTTTTAGTTAGTTAGCAATGGAGCGGCTCTAATGGTGGCAGAAGATAACCGGAGCTTATACACAGCACTAATGTTACCGGTGCGTCGCTAGTTTGTGACCGTGATTTATTACATATTTGTAAGAAGGTATTTGATGAAGGTCTTATCTTTTTAGAAGGCACTGCATGTCGAAAACTCAAACGTTAAGTTTTTTACTAAAAAGAAGGCAAAAAATATTAGGGTTTTCTAGTGAAAAATCACACCTATGTGTACTTAAATAATATGATAATGGTGCATCGCTAAATTGAGTTTGGAATATTGAACACCTTGCATAAATATCTGTTATGTTTTCCTGCAAAATGCAAAGAGTTATGGTGACTGGAAAATGTAAGGTAGCACCAATCCCATAACAAGTGTCACACAGATGTAAAAAAAAACTGCTTTTATGTACTTTAAGGTAAAGCTTTTAATCATCTTTTAACAAAATCTTAACCATTCCTTCACTACTTCACACTAGGCAAGGTGTAAATACCGATTTAGTGATTGTCATTTTGAAATATTGCACCAAATTGCTAACTTATTGCTACCTTATGGCTACCTTATGGCTACCTGAAGTTTAATCCAAAATAATTTATGTATATCCAATGTTTTGGTCCAGGCTCCTTTGTAGAATAGACCATCTGCATTCCTTGGCAGGCAGCTCGTAAAAGGCTAGCATAGGATTACCCTCATTAACACCGTGACATCTGACTAGGTGGTAGAGTTTAGCAGCGACTCGCCCGGATTGGTACCAACGCCTTACCTATTACTGCCGCCATAACGCCATGACATGTTCCGGATCGGAGGGTAAGGTAGCCGGTAAACTTACTTTTGCTCGAGGCCTAACAGGCCTTGGAAACGCACCATTACCACCTTTGGTGTCTCTAGACGGCGGGAGTTTCTCATCATCATAAAATCCGTCTGCTTGTTTGCCTTCCTATAATAATACTAGTGTACTTGATGTTTTAAAATTTTCTGTTTGACCGCCTTGCTGGTTAAGCGGCTGTCGTACCCGCCTAAGACCACCGACCAACCGCGTGGCGTGACTTTGGATTTCAGTCGAGGCTAATATTTGTGTGATGAACATTTAGATGTCTGCATTTCCGGGTCTAGGTGTTTCTTTAACTTATTCTGATATCTATTTAAGTATTTCTATGTATTATAATCGTTATCTAACACACGCATATAATTTGCTTACTTAGGGTTTAAATACAATTTGTGTAGCTAGTCCAGGCATATTGATTTATTTATTTAACTTTCTAAGATATCAGATTTCTAAAATCAACAAAATTTTCAGAATTAATACAATATCAAACTAGCCATTTCTCAACTTTGTTTTCATCTTATAACCAGAGGGTTCTATAGACTCTAGAGAAAGGTATCCGTCTCTTTTCTTAGTAACTAATGTTCTTATTTAATCTATATGTCATAAAGATCTTTAAAAAATGACAAAAAAGTGTTGCCTTTGGAGAGTTCTAGCTGTAGTCCATTCTTGTTATTTTTATTATAATTAGTTTGTCCTATCGAACAAACATACAACATACTCTACCGTCAAATGAAATTGCCTTTTAAGAAATTGGTTGAAAATTATGTGTATTGGCCTTAAAATTGTAATTTAAGCATGTATGCATTTAACATTGTGAGCAAATTTGCGGTTGGTAATTATAATGCAAAATAATATAGCCAATACATGCTTACAAATAGAACCTGAAACATGAGCTGCAAGGTTTTTTCATTTAACTTTTTTGTAGAATTTGAGAGCCAACACGCAAGAATTTTTTTTAACTCCGAGTTAGATTCTAAGTTTGGCTAATCACTTAATATTTGACAGTTTAACTCATCATTAAATGTAACTCAGGTAAGTGAAAGTGGGCTTATGTGCTTGCCAATGCTTCCCACAATTAGCCAAAGACACCACATTTTTTATCATCCTTGTTGGTATCCTGTAGAATAGACCTGCTATCCTGTCAGATAGCTCGTAAGAGGCAAGCAAAAGCTAAATTCGTCTTTAAAAACAAGACCACGAGTGGTAAACGGCCGTGCAGCAACTTATCAGGGATTCACTGCCTTACCTTTCCTCTCCCCACAATGCCTTATCAGGTTCTGGCTTGTAGGGTAGGGTAGCTGGTAGACTTGCATAATTGGTACTCCTTGGTCACAAGATGCACCTACATTATCTACGGTGACTATAGGTCACGTTTATCTCTCATCATCAGGAGAGCCGTTTGCTTGTTCGTTACCTTGACACATAAAAATGTCATAGGTGGCAAAACTGTCTCCAACTAAGTACTTATCTCATCCCTGGCAAGGTTTTAATTTATTAGCAAAATTAAAACACAAATTTCAAATTGGCCTGGGAATCGAATCCGGACCTCATGTTATCAACGTCAATACCAGACCACTAGAGTACAGAGGCAATTTCACCTATATCTATTTCTCTCATGAAATAGGTACGTCTATTTTATGATATTGGAAGGCAAACAAGCAGACGGATTTCCTGATGGTAAGAAATTCACGCCACCTAGAGACACCAAAGGTGGTAATGGTGCGATGCCAACCTGAGGTTAGGATGTTAGGACTCGAGCAAAAGTAAGTTTACCGGCTATCTCTCCCTCCAAATCGGAACACGTCATGACGGCGTATGGCGGCAGGAATAGGTAAGGCGGTGGTACCGATCCGGGCGAGTCGCTGCAAAACTCTACCACCTAGTCAGATGTCACGGTGTTAGTGATGATAAGCCTATGCTCGCCTTTTACGAGCTACCTGGCAAGAAAGGCAGATGGTCTATTCTGCAAAGGAGCCCGGACCAACACGCGGAAAAAAAATTTATCGTATCGTATTATGTAAAAAGCTACAGACAGACGGACATATAAAATGTAATGTTTATTTTTGTTGCCCTCCCTTCTCTTAAAATATGCAAGTTATATCGCTGCTTGCCGAAAACATTGTCGAAAATTTCAATTATTTTTGTACGGGAAGCGGAAATGTGTTTCTCTGTTCCTTGTATTCGTTCTGGTCTTCCTTGAAGGATATAGGCCAACTGTTCCCACTAAGCAATTGTCAGTTTGCGTGTCACTAACACCGTGATCATGACTAGTTAGTAAGTTAAGAACGATTCGTTTGAATTGGTTGCATTTTTATCGACTATTGTTTCATCTACTCCTGCTATCGTTACTGATTGGGTTTAAACGAGAGCCTTAACATTCCACCTTGAGACTAGCATCGTACCACTACCATCTTTGGTGTATATTGGTGACGTTTCATTCTTTTTGACGCGACAACGTCTTAAATTAGGTTGCGGCTCGGAGTCACTCATGAAAAAGTGTAACGCCCGGTAACGTTACGATGAGTCACCGAACGAGAGAGAGGCCCGCCGGAGCGGCGAATGCCTTGCGTCTCTCTCCCACTCTTTTATAATATTCATATCAATAAATATTCTACCGAGAAAAAGACGTTGTCACGTAAAATCTTCGCCCGTAAAACCGACTTTACAGGCAACCATTTTTTTTAGATATTTTAACGGAAAATGAGGTTAAACTATGCAAGCTCCTAAGTTCTACCACTGCTTAAACTATCAAATGTTTGGTCAAGGTTTCTTAAGCTTAACTATCTTGCGCAAAACTTAAGAATAGCTCGCCTAATTGTCCTTTTCATTGTCCATTAAAAGTTTTTTATGGCTACAAATACTGAAAAAAGTACAAGAATAACAGGAAAACATTATCACTACATAGTATAACTCGAAGTCACTTCCTCTTTCCCTTTGTCCCTTTGTGTGCTTAAATCTTTAAAACGTATTTTGATGAGGTTTATTTAATAGATAAAGGGATTGAAGAGGAAGGTTTATATGTATATTTGTACCCATGCGAAGCAGGGACAGGCCCTAGTAATTAATATTTTTTCCCATGCAAAATGTTATTAGCTATTAACGTCTGAAGGTAGAAAGTTTGCGGGGTTCACTAGAAGATTATAGTTTTAGCACTACGTTTTGATCTATAACACAAGAACTTTGATTTAAGTGAAATAAATATATTCTTAGTCTTAGTAAATTACTTCTGTGGCCTAGCGGTTCAGTTGTTGGACTTGACTGCATGAGGTCCCCGGTTCGAATCCAGGGTCGGGCACAAAAGGAAAAGTGGGTTTTTCAAATTTTGTAATTTAAAAACGTTGATCTGGATTGGATATGTGCCCGGTTGGCGATAGGCTTGCCTCCTATCGCATTGTGGGACTTAGCGTCTTCGGCTAGTTGTGGATACCCTGGTTGTGCCTCTGCCTACCTCTCCAGGGATATGGGCGTGAAGATACTTTTTTTAGGTGTTACGTACGGCTGGTACAGATTTAGAAAAAATCTACAAAATTATGAAACTTCAAATTGGACTGTTTTATAGGTCGCAGGTTAATATCCGTCTGCAAGGACCAAAACGAACTATAATGTGTGGCCTGTAGTTGGTAGAAGGTAATAATTAATGTTACTAATTATATTAACAGAAATTATAACTGACATTGGTCTGCGAAAGAAACTTCGCTAATTCGTACCTACTGATGACTGACTTTACGGTTCTTATTATTATTTTTTTTAATGATATTGGAAGGCAAACTAGCAGACGGAATTCCTGATAGAGATAGAGACTCCAAAGGTGGTAATGGTGCGTTGCCAACCGGAGGCCGGCATGTTAGGCCTTGAGTATAAGTTAGTTTACTGTCTACCTTACCCATCAAACCGGAATTATTTTATCACGTTATGGCGTCAGGAATAGGTAAGGCGGTGGTACCAATGAAAAAATGTTAGTGACGGTAAGCCTATGCTCGTCTTTTACGCCTGTTAGATATTATTAGGTTAATAAAGAGCTGTAAACTGCTTAATGTGATAATTGTACCGCACGAGTTCTTTGGCATTTTTGGCACTGTATCATTACTGTGCCAAAAAATGCAAAAAAAAGTATTCTTATTTGCTACGGCCTATTTTATTCATAATTCTTTATTTGAATTAACTCCAGAAAACATTTCAAGATTATAGGATGTTTGTTTACAGAAAACAAAAATATTACCGTAAAAAGTATTTCGAAAGTTAGAAATTGTTTTAATTGTAATAAATTTATTATTTTTTGTACCATAAAATACAAATACAATAATAATAATAGTACATACTTAATAATATTATTTATTTATCGCCTTTTTATTTTTATAATAATATTTATAATCATATAATATTACTATAAATAATATTATGATACGTTCCTTTAACGACAAGATACCTGAATTTTCTGTAAAATGGCATTTTTTTTCTATCTGTAAACATTTATAATTTAAAATTTCGGCAAACATACAGACGAATTTCATTATGGTAAAACACGTAGCCACTACATACATCTAAGAGGTCAACATGGGTTGCCTACAGTTTAGTGGCATCCTAACCTTTAAATTGGAACAGGACAATGGCAAACACTAAAGTTGTGTCCGCAAAAATAGGTAATATTATGGTGAGATACTATAAAATTATGTTATTAAAGTTAAACACTCGGTTCAACGTTTGAAAACCATCAATTTATAAAATAAACTAATTACTTCTAAACAATTGACACGCAACGCTTTTACTTTATTTTTAAGAGATTTCCATAATATTTTTTATTTAACTAGTTTTATTTCAACGTCGAAAAAGAATGAATTAATCAACGCATTATATATTTTATATGAAAAACTAAGTATTGAAAAAGTGTTCAACTATGTTATATAGTTTTTGTCGTTGGCACATGTTGAAATTATATTATAATGGATACTAAACATATTTTTACATTATTTTTAACGTACGTTACTTATTAAAACATCTTCGAAAATAAATAGAACCCCAAAAATAATAAAAAAATAGAGCAAAAATAGTCAAAGTGATTTTCAATTATTAATTACTTTAAAAATTCTTCTAAAAATATTTACTTACATTTAACTACATGTGAAAATAAAAAAAAACACATACACGCAACTATGTCTCCATGCAAATCCGTTGATTTGGCTGGATAATATTATAAACAAGAAAAAAACAAAAATGGTCCACATAATGCACTACCGCGAACGAGTCCGAACCTTGGACGTCGGCATTTCCGAACACACACTCACTAAATAAAATTCTTGATACCACCATTTTACTGTTACCATTAGAGGACAATAGACGACTGACTGACGGAGAGGCTATCGATTGCTCAGTATACACGTAATGGGCACGTGCTACACAATCTAACGTATTGTTTCAAAATTCACTAATGTTAATGTATATTCAATAATGTTAAAGTACAATAATAATGTTAAAGTATGATAATAATCTTAAAGTATAATAATAATGTATAATGTTAAAGTATAAGTACCTCTATGGTCTAGTGGTGCAAGTGTTGGACTTGACTTCTTGAGGTCCTAGGTTCGAATCCCGGTCGGCAACAAAAAAGAAAATGTGGAAAGTATTTCAAATTTTCAAACAAAATAAAATGTTGCTCGGGATTGGATACGTGCCTGGTTGGCGAAAGGCCACCTATCATATTGTGGGACTTAGTATCTTCGGCTAGTCGTGGATGCCCTGGTTGTGCCTCTGCCTACCTCTTAGGGAATATGGGCGTGAAGATACTTACTCACTTTGCAAAGTATAAATACTGTAATAATCAAAACCGTTGAACGTATTCAATTTAAAAGCTTTTTTTTATGAAAATGGAAGGCAAGCATACGGATTTCCTGATGGTAAGAAATTCACGCCGCCTAAAGACACCAAAGGTGGTAATGGTGCGTTGCCAACCTGAGGCCGGGATGTTAGGCCTCGAGCAAAAGTAAGTTTACCGGCTACCTTACCCTCCATAAAATTCAAAAGTTTATCAAATTTATGAAACAATATGTTTTTTGAAAATTTTAACGTTGTAACTGTTAATTAAAAAATGAGAAATGTTTCTTAATTTCTCTCCACTATAGTATAGTCTTGATAGGTTGCAATTTAAACTGTGTCGGCTATTGGTGATACTCCGTCATATATTTGTACTTTTACGCAAATATGGTTTGTCTTGTTATCCAGCTTAATTTAGGAGGATTTCTAGGTTTTGAGATTTTAACACTTTATTTATGGACACCTTAAATATGAATGGTGCTAATTTGCTGAGGTCTTAAATATTTTAGATAGGTAGACTTTTAATTCTGTTTGGTTTTACCTGAATTAATGTCACTTAGGTTTTTTTATTTTCCTGTTAGTCCTATAAAAACATAAAAAATATTCAAAAAATATGTACTTTCAGTTAATCAGTGGATGGTTGTACTGTCTCTTTGGGAATAAAGGTGTTAAGATACTTACTTATTAAAAAACTTTTCAGAAATAATAAGTTTCATCTTTTGATGTAAAAAGATATCTGTTTAAAGATTTTTCTTTTCTTGAACAAAATTAAAAATGTATTTCTAGTAGGTACAAGAAAAGCTGGAAAATATGATATCTAGTAACATTATTTTCAAGGCACGTCTCCAAGGCCAAGGATTTTCTAAAACATGTAGATGTTGCCTCGTATTGAAAAAAACACGTGTGTGACAGACTACATAAAAAGCAAATGTAGGTACACGAAGGTACACCTATAAACCTTCGTGACATCGTAAACCTACGGACGGAGATACATGTTTAATAAAAAAAACACTTTGTTGTCTGTATTTGTAAATATTTTAGTTTTATGAAACAACGGTCGATTAAGCTTTTGTTGGAAGCAGCCATGGATATGTTTCTCTCGTATATTGGTCGATTTAGATGAAATTGTGGAGGAAAAGAGGCAGATTCACTGCTTCTAACTTGTGTTTATGACAAACATACAATTTATTGAAAGGAAAGAAAAAACCTTTACTAACACATAAACTTACTGATATAGTATGGGAAACAATCACTACACACATATATAATATCGAAAGAGAAAAAAATATGTCTTTAATCTATAATATAAAAATGAATCGCTAAATGTGTTGGTAAGCGCATAACTTCCGAACGACGGGACCGATTTGGCTTATTATTTGTAATTAAAAAAAAATAATAATAATAAATAAATAAATAAATATCCCTGGACAAATCACACGAATTGAATCTAACCCCAAAGTAAGCAAATTATATGCTTGTGTTATGGGTGTTAGTCAACGATTCTAATACATAGAAATACTTAAATAGATACCAGAATATATTTAATAAACACCCAGACCCAGTATTTGTTATTACCAGGAGAAGGTTTTTATGAAAAGAAATACCGGGAAAGCTGCAGGGACAATAGGAAAAATATTACTTCAATATTTTCTATACTGAACGGGTGAAACGAAGTTCGCCGGAGCAGCTAGTTCAATATATATGTAAAAGTTGATTTAGTTAGACTATGTGTGACTTAAGAACAGATGAACTGATTTGACTGAAAAATAATTGGGAGGTAGCATAAATCAGGGTTTATGCTGCCTCCCAATGCCGGATATGTAATACTTTTTATCCCGTTCGACTTTAAGGAAACTAGGAAAATATTTTAATTTTCCCCATAATTTTATTTCTTTTACAAACTGACAGGCGGAATGAAATTCGCCGGAACAGTTAGTAGTATGTAAATGTGAATGTGTAAATTTGTTAGTGGTCCGTTTTAACTTCTAAACAGCTAAACGGCCTTACTTCAGTTTTGGCATAGATAAGATGTTAATTAGACTAGATCTAGGACAAGGAAATGATACATATAAGGAATAGGAAATGATAAATACAGTAATGTATTAGGATTGATCATTTTCATTCTGCCGGCACATTCATTCCCTGTGTTGGTCCGGGCTCCTTTGCAGAATAGACCTGCCTTTCTGTGCCAGGCAGCTCGAAAAGGCGAGCATAGGCTTGCCGTCACTAATACTGTGACATCTGACTAAGCGGTAGAGTTTCGCAGCGACTCACCCGGATTGGTACCACCGCTTTACCTATTTCCGCCGCCATAACATCATAACGTGTTCCGGTTTGGAGGGTGAGGTATCCGGTAAACTTCCTTTTGATCGAGGTCTAACATTCCGGCCCCAGGTTGGCAACGCACCATTTCCACTTTTGGTGTCTAAAGGCGGCGTAAATTTCTTTCCATCAGGAAATCCGTCTGCTTGTTTGCCTTTCAATATCACAAAAACAAACATCACAGCTTGTCATTTTTGTGTTCGTAAAGCAAGGTGTACAATAAAATTATGCAAGTGCACATCCTGGCTACGAATTGGAAACCCACTGTTATCTTAATACGACTATCGTGTCTATTAACGAAATTTTTATATCATAAGACCGCCTCGTTGGCCGAGTGGCTAACGTACACGCTTAACTACATCGGTCAAACGCGAGGCTCGGGTTCGATTCCCGACGGGGGCAGCCATTTGTGTGATGAACATTTAGATGTCTGCATTTCCGGGTCTGGGTGTTTATTAAATATATTCTGGTATCTATTTAAGTATTTCTATGTAATAGTATCGTAGACTAACACCCATAGCACAAGCATATAATTTGCTTACTTTGGGGTTAGATTCAATTCGTGTGATTTGTCCACGGATATTTATTTTTATTTTTTTTATAAGAAAAACGTCTTAACATTAAGACATAAAGAAAAACAATTTAAGTAAATAATATAAGCAAATCCAAGTTCAGATGCATCTCAAGTAATGTATTCGTTTAAATCTGCCTCTCTAAAGAAACGTAAAGATGGTAGAATGATAATATAAAATTAAGTATAAGTATAGTATTTGTAGTTCATGTTACATGAGGTTGGCATATACACAGTGGTGTAAAAAACTTCATCACTACATGTATATATGTAAAACAACGTCGCTTCCTCTGTCCCTTTGTCCCTTTGTATGCTTAAATCTTTAAAACTACGCAAGGGATTTTGATGCGGTTTTTTTAATAGATAAAGTGATTGAAGAGGAAGGTTTGTATGTATATTTCACAACCGTGCGATGACGGGGCGGACCGCTAGTAAAATAATAAACATTAAGAAAAGTAATAAGAAAATGAGAAGTAAGAAAAATTTATTACTTAATACATAGACGTAAAGAAAACTAATTTTGCAAGATTACTGTAAGAAACTATCTCCGATATCCCTAAAAATATTTTGAAAGTTATTTCCACAAACTAATATCGTACGTTACTGGTATGAAATTTTAAAACAAGTTGAGCGGAAAAAGTACGGAAATTGAATCGGGGTTTCATTCGACGAGATTCGCGGATAAGTTACGCGGCCGCGACGTTCAACGGCTTCCTACACATTTCGATAGGCGGGTACGCCGAGAGGCGGTGCGCCACTTGCTGTCCACATCTGTATTTTATGTAAGGATACATATTTTAACTGTCACTGAGTATAGCAGCAACTTCTTATCTATTTCTGTCACCATAGCGTCAGTGCTGGCCATTGTCTTGATGTGCCAAGATTGGGTACAGTAACATGCATACGTGGCCTACGATTTGAAACAAAAGACAAGGGATAATCTAGAGATATAAAATATTAAATTGCTTAACGTAGTTGTATGAAAGTGAGAGTTGGCTATGTCAGAAAAACGTGAAAGTAGGATAATAATTGCTGTCCAAATGAGAGCGCTCTGGTTGGAACCATCGCATTACCCATTCCCGACGTCAGAGCGTCAGTGCTTGCTGTTGTATTCTGTGCTGGACGATAAGGTAGAAATCAGATTTTCACACGTGACTATAAATATATGCCATCTCTGGAAACAGCAGAAGATACATCTATGAGGTCATTAAGCGACAATGTCTTTTATCATCAAAAGGGCCGCTTGCTTGTACACCTTCTACATATAAAAACAAGAATCCCTTAATCCCTTAGTCATCGCATAACGTGTGAATTGTTGAACAGTTTGGTTTATTATTTTTCTGTTATGTTTATTAATGTCAAAAATAAGGTTCTCATGAAAAAAAACGTAAACTTAGCAGAACATTACAGAATTGAAGAACTCAATCATTGTTAAAACAGGAGAACATCTTACAGCTGAGCTAGATTTGAAATAAATAAATATACTAATATATTAGTTATATATTTAACTATCCATTCCCGCGAGCTTCGTTCCGCCAGTTCAGTTTGTATGGGAAAATTAAAATGTTGTTTTTCCCAGGTTCCTCACAATTGAACGGGATAAAAAGTATCCAATGTCCTTTCCTCGGTTCTAAGCTACCTCCCGACTAATTTTCAGCCTAATCAGTTCAGCCGTTCTTGAGTTATAAATAGTGTAACTAACACCACTTTCTTTTATAGATATAGATTAACTATTTAAATATATTACTGCCTCTTAGACCATAAACTTGAATGTAGAAATGTTGTGACCCAAAAATTGTTCTATAACCACTTCATTCGGCTTTGACCCACTTGTTCGGGAAAAGTGATTATAGTTTTACTGTTACTCTACTTTAGTAATATATGAAAATTATTAAACTAAGAACATTTTATTATTTTCTTAAGAACTTGGAACCTACCGTTAAAAAAAGTAGAAAACTCAAAACAGATTATGAAAGTCCCAGAACTGACGTTATATCTGCGGTAACTATACTCAGAGATACCCAAAGGAAGTAAGAATTAAAAACGTAAAGTTGAGTTAAAAGACATGAAAATATATTCCATATACATTCAAAAATATTTTAGAAGTATTATTAAAAGTATATTTTGTAAATAAAACTTATAATATGAAAGGAATATTTTGGAATAATTCAGCTTTATAAATATTTTATTATTTGTATTTGTAAGAAAACGATATGACATGATAAAAAAACGATATGACGTTATATACATATATAAACCCCGTGTCATGGTGTTATGTATGTATGTATTATATATAATGTATGTATTTAAAAGGAATTAAAAAAATAGATTTCTACTGCTTTATGATATAATATGTATTATATGGATGAACGTTTCCAGAGGTCAGCAGTGCATCACAAATACAAACAATCAAAAGGCAGATGTATTGCGAAAACTGACTTTAATTTTTTGTTCAATTTGTAATTTGTAGTTGTAGTACCAAGTCGTGATTTGAGGATTCCTTTTTCGAAAGGTAGATAGATGCTTTTGAGGTGGTCTCATATGAAGTTGTTCACAATTTTGATGTTTGAGTTAGAAGTTATAAGTAACTAACAATGCATAAAGTTATACAGACTTATTACATTAGTAGTTCCCAGCTGTTTAACCCTTTTATAGCAGCGGGTTTTTTATGCCATTAAAAATAACTATTACACAGCTCTCCTAATTTTAAGAGACAGTCGTGGCCTATAGAGACAATAGATGTTGTAGATGCGTTGCTGTCCTGTAGCCAGAATATTAGTCTTATTGTGGAAGTCCGCCTTTAACCCTAACATCCAAACTGAAAGATGAAACTATCGTTATAGCGGTAGGAATAGGTAGGAACTCTACCTACTCCACCTGCCACCAGTGCAAGTAGTCTTATTGGTATTGACCTATATACTCCATGCTTATCTCCTACGACCTGATAGACCGATAGGCAGATTATCTATTCTACAAAGAGAGGGAAGTTACTATAATATTCACAAGTATAAACTATACTGAATAATTAGCCAACTAGATGCAAATAAAATTATCTGAATGTGGCGAATAGTTCCATATGTTAATGGGTACAAGCAAATAGTTTTCACCGTAGTTAAGTTAGTAAAGACATAAATATTTTACAGCGTCCAACAATAATTATTATAAACATTACTAGCTGAGCCGGCAGACTATTCTGTTATTTTCTAAAGTGATAGGTTAAAAAAAATTAGGGTGAGTCACCCTTATCACTAAGGGGTATGAAAAATAGATGTTGGCCGATTCTCAGATCTACTCAATATGTTTACAAAATTTTAATGAGAATCGGTAAAGCCGTTTCAAAATAGTACGGGAACATATATTGTGACACGAAAACTTTATATATAAGATGGGAAATATCAACAAAAAGTTAGTAAATTCCAACTATATTATATATATATATATATTTTATGTTATAGGAAGGCAAACAAGCAGACGGATTTCCTGATGGTTAGAAATTCACGCCGCCTAGAGAAACCAAAGATGGTAATGGTGCGTTGCCAACCTGAGGTCAGGATGTTAGACCTCGAGCAAAAGTAAGTTTACCGGCTACCTTACCCTCCGGACCGGAACACGTCATGACGTTATGGCGGCAGGAATAGGTAAGGCGGTGGTACCAAACCGGGCGAGTCGCTGCGAAACTCTACCATCTGGTATATTAACCACCAATGCTACCAGTATCGTATACCACAGCATAAAATCCCTGCTAATATTATAATTGTGAAAGTTTAATAGTATGTACTGTTTTTATATATATAGCAGCTGAACCAATTATTAAACCAGACTAGATTATCGAGTATTGAATACGCTACTTTTTAACCCCAGGCGGAACAAGAGTTTACGTTGTCTGTCTGTGGCATCACAACTCCTAAACGAATGGAACGGTTTCGACATGTTTTTTTTTTAAATTGAATGTTGACGTGTCTAGTTTTTTTTTATGACATTGGAAGGCAAACAAGCAGACGGATTTCCTGATGGTAAGAAATTCACGCCGCTTAGAGACACCAAAGGTGGTAATGGTGCGTTGCCAACCGGAGGCCGCGATGTTAGGCCTCAAGCAAAAGTAAGTTTACTGGCTACCTTACCCTCCGAACCGGAACACGTCATGACGTTATGGCGGCAGGAATAGGTGAGGCGGTGGTACCAATCCGGGTGAGTCGCTGCGAAACTCTACCACCTAGTCAGATATCACGTTGCTTTCTTATTTACATTTTATGTAGTTTTTTCGGTTATAACTGACTATATTTTAATTATTATTATTATATAGATAGTCTAATTGATTTAATACACGAGAACAGCCAGTTATTGACATATTTAGAATCAAGTTAATCAAATTAAAGAAAGAGTTAGCGTTACAAATTAACTTACTGACTTAGTTAAAAAGTGAAAGTGATAAAGTGTTTAAAAATACGAGTATTATATTCCTTAACGCGGCGTCGCCTAACGGCTTATGGGCTTATTTTCCGCACCGCCTCATGGTGGTCGTAAAAGTCGGTAGGTAAATACGAAGGTATTTCCAGGGTTGCCTCCTATGCTATTTTTAAAATGTACCTGATTAAACAGTTTATTTATACAGGTTGTTTGGAGTTAACACTTGTACTTATCCACTGTATACTTTATTTAACACTTTCTGCTACTTTCTAGCCAACCGGTTTCACTGTTTACAGCATCATCAGGGCTGTAAACAGTGAAACCGGTTGGTGGATAAGTACAAGTGTTAACTCCAAACAACGTGTATATATAATGGAATTCCACCAAGTGCCGACGATAGCAAGTATAGATTCTAAACAGTTTATACTTTCCATCGTCGCTACTTGGTAGAATTCCATCGTTAATCAGACTTGGAAGACAAGAAAGCAGATGTATTTCCTAAAACATTATTTTTTCTTTTTTACAGAAGAGAAGGCAAAGGAGCAAGTGACCAGATGGTGAGTAATTACCGACGTCCAGAGGTTGACTTTTTATGAATGAACACATTATTGTTTAAGGTTTCTTTGTATCTGTTTGCAGTACCGCCGTTTGTAGTATTTGTTGTTTTTTTTTTTTATTTGATATGATATTGGAAAGCAAACAAGCAGACGGATTTCCTGATGGTAAGAAATTCACGCCGCCTAGGGACACCAAAGATGGTAATGGTGCGTTGCCAACCTGAGGTCAGGATGTTAGGCCTCGAGCAAAAGTAAGTTTATCGGCTACCTTACCCTCCGAAACGGAACACGTCATGACGTTATGGCGGCAGGAATAGGTAAGGCGGTGGTACCAATCCGGGCGAGTCGCTGCTAAACTCTACCACCTAGTCAGAATTCACGGTGTTAGTGACGGTGAGCCTTTGCTCGCCTTTTACGAGCTGCCTAGCAAGGGAGGCAGATGGTCTATTCTACAAAGGAGCCCGGACCAACACGGGGAAAAATGTATTTAAAACCAAGCACTTAGGACTCATTTTCAAGTAATTTTACCAAACTAGAACACTACTAGAATACGAAGCATTCATGGCAACTAGATAAGATGAGGTTACCACATTAATTCGGGCGAGTTGTTAAAGAATTCCACCTCCTAGTGTCTTTTTTGTATAATACTTGTTCAGTTCCACAAATAACTATACATGATACTGCAGATGATAGTCATAAAAATAAATTGTCAAGAACCCCCACAAAACCTACATCGAAACATCGAAATCGGTCTGTTCGTTTAGGAGTTATGGTAACACATACACATACAAACAACACAAGCACGACTCTTTTAATCGTCAGAGACAGCCTTGGCTTACAGACATCATAGATGTTATAGGTGCGTCGCTTTCCTCTGGTTGGTTGGTATGACTAATTATATAACCTACTAGCTGCGACCCGCGGTTTCACCCGCGTAAGTCCCAATCCCGCGGGAACTCCGGGATAAAAAGTAGCCTATATGTTATTCTGGGTCTAACTACCTACATACCAAATTTCATCGTAATCGGCTTTGTAGTTTTTGCGTGAAAGAGTAACAAACATCCATACATCCATACATACAAACTTTCGCATTTATAATATTAATAGGATTCTGCAGACAGGAACATGAAACTGTCAATATGGTGACAGAAATAGGTGACGTGGTGGATCCCTACCAGGCCAAGTTGCTGCATGTCTCCCTGCGACCACTGATTACGTTAGCGGATGAATGCAAAAGTGACAGCCCTAGCCCACCGTAGAATTTACCCGTAAGCTTCCGGCACATTACGATTACGGTGACATTATTTGAGACTAGCTCTAATCCACGACTTTGTCCCTCTTATTGGATACAAATGACATCTTAGTGGACGGAAGACGCGTCGCATTTTTTTCTATTAAGTCAGCAGATATAATCTGTGGTCCAAATTTTATAATGGCAACACAAACTTAAAATATAGTCTAGTATTGTCAATATATATTTTTCTGAGATAGTGATAGTATTTATAATATTATGTATGAGTATTTAATCGCCTCTGTGGTCGAGCAGTCTGGGTGTTGGACTTGACTGCATGAGGTCTCGGGTTCGAATCCCGGGTCGGCCAGCAAAAAGAAAATTGGATTTTTCCAATTTTCTAATAAAAAAAAATGTTGGTCGGGATTGGAAACGTGCCCGGTTGGCGATAGGCTTGCCACCTATTACATTATGGGACTAGTATCTTCGGCTAGTCGGGGGTGCCCTGGTTATGCCTCTGCCTACCTTTTCGGGGATATGGGCGTGAAGATACTTTTTTTTATGTATGAGTTTTTTGTAAATAAATAAATAAATATCCTGGACAAGTTACATAAATTGAATGTAACCTCCAAGTAAGCAAATTATATGCTTGTTTTATGGGTGTTAGTTAACGATTCTAATATATAGAAGATACATAAAAAAATGAATTGACACCCAGCCCCGGAAATGCAGATCTAAATGTTAGTCATAAAAATGCCTGCCCCTGTCGTAAATCGAACCGGAGGCTCGCGTTTGGTCGGTTAACTAGGCGTGTACGCTAACACCTCAACCAACGAGGATATTTTTGTGACATTGGTAATAGGGGAATTTTCTTAAAGAAGGAAACACACGTCGCCTAAACATTAAAAGTGGCAATGTTGTATTTACAGTTAGGTTTGTTATACCTCATGGGCAAATAAGTTTACCATCAGCTCTACCCTTCAGTTTCAGACCTAAAGGGTAGGACAGTGAACAATTAAAGACTAAATTAAAGACTAGTGGTCGCCCATTCGACCATAATAAATTTTAATATCTTGTTTAAAAGAATACCATCTTCATTTATCAAGACCAACTACTTTGTTTCCAAACTTTTTAGTGCGCCATCTGTGATCTTTTATCGTTATCATCAATATATTTGTTTGTGTGTGTCAAATGCATGGTAGTGTGGGTAATGTTTTAGTTTTTGAATTAATGCACTTTACAAGCATTATTATTGAAAAATATTAGCGTTCTGCACTTCTCCTACACATAAACTATAAGTGTGCCAAATATCACCTCTGTCAGCGCAATTTTCGTAAAAGGGGATCCAGCGTTTTTGCTTCAGGTATTAATATATAGATAAATAAAAGTAAATCTATTAAAATCACGTTTCACCATTTTTTACGTTTTTACTTACAACTTTTTTTATCATAGTGGTTGGAAAACAAGCAGACGGATTTTCTGATGGTAAGAAATTTACGCCGCCTAGAGACACTCAAGAATGTTGCGTTGCCAAACTGAGGCCGGGATGGTGGGTGTCGAGCAAAAGCAAGTTTGCCAGCTACCCATCGCCTCTGTGGTCTAGCGGTCCAGGTGTTGGACTTGACTTCATGAAGGCCCGGGTTCAATTCTCGGGCAACAAAAAGAAAATGTGGTTTTCCACTTTTTCTAACAAAAAAATGTTGCTCGGGATTGGAAATGTGCCCGGTTGGCGATAGGCTTGCCACCTATCACAGTGTGGGACTTAGTGTCTTCGACTAGTCGTGGGTGCCTTGGTTGTGCCTCTGCCTACCTCTTCGGGGATATGGGTGTGAAGACTTTTTTTAAGTTGTCAGGGAGTTTAGCATAATATGGTCTATTGTATACAGAGTATCTGGACAAACACGGGGTCAATAGAGAATCCTTTTTTCTAAAGTTAAAAGTTAGATGTTTTCTCTGTTATTATCCTATGACTTGCTGATATTTAACTAAAGAAATTCTACAAAGAGACATATACTTAGCAATCACCGAATCGAGCACAACCGGGCACGACAGTTGCCGTACAGAATAAACAATTTCCTCGAACGTTATATAAAAAATTGAAAACACAATCTAATTTCACGAGAAGTAAACGGAAATATTTTATTGCTGATACATTTTTACGTAACGCGGTTGGCCGGTTAGAACAGTGGCATAAGCGTTAAGATACATTTTTAAAAAGCCAACTGGCTCCATTTGGGCTATTCCCTGAGCAGAATTTTAAATTTCCGTTGAAAATTCTTACCGTGCAAGATACGTGTTAGTTAAAATGAATTCGCCCATTTAAGCCGTTGAAATGGTTGTGCGGTTGTTGGTTTTTGTTTTGGGGACAATCACCGTGAACGCTGAAGAGGTAAATTGAATTTTCTTATATAGTTTTTCGTATTGTAGCAAATTTTGGACTATTATTGAAGTTATACTTCTTTTGGCGCGTTAGGAAAAAATGATGAGGGTAAATTTTTACGATGCGCGCGCACACCGTCACGAAAAACCGACATGATGAAGTTAGCTATAGATAACACTTTAGTTTTCGTGAAAAGCAGGCGCACTTATAGTTTATGTGTAGAAGTGCAAAACGCTAATATTTTTCAATAACAATGCTTATAAAGTACATTAAATCAATAAATAAAACATTACCCACACTACCACGCATTTGACACACACAAACAAATATGTTGATGATAACGATAAAAGATCACAGATGGCGCACCATACAGTTTGGAAACAAAGTAGTTGTTCTTGGGAAATGAAGATGGCGTTCTTATAAACAAGATATTAAAGTTTATTATGGTCGAATTTCGTCGAATGAACGACCACTAGTAGACATGAATTGTTGAACAATAATAGTTAAAAACTAAAAGATAAACTAGAAAAGAGCTAGAGCTTTGACGTGTGAAATGATTGTTCCCCGTATGTATTAATTTGTGTAGTATTAACCTCCTTTGTAAGCAAAGGCTCCTGGGCCCTCGAATTATCATGTAAAAAGCGTTTTTCTAGTTAACGGTAATGCAGTCCTTGACAAAGGAGCCGTTGAATTGTTGCTCCAGTTATTTTCTACTAGGCAACATTATCCCAAAACACACATATAGGAAGCAGTTGTTGTTTTTTGTTATTGAACCCAATTGAACATACTCGTATTTGGTTAATGGTAGGAGATACTCGCCGTCTTTAGATATGCGCCATTTTTTTATACAAGAGGAGGCAAACGAGCAAGTGGATCACCTGATGGAAAGTGATCACCCACGGACCCACCGCCCACGGACATTTGCAACACCAGGAGTATCACAAATTTCTTGGTATCTAAACTACGATTTTAATTTGTCTTTATTTTTCTGCAATTCATATTGCGGTAGGAAATCGATAGAATTATTAAAAATATTCACACAATATTGCAGTAAAAGTAAGTAAGTAAAGTAGAAAAAAATGCAAAAATTTAAAGAGTTTTTACAATAACAAAAAAATATATTCACGCCCATATCCAAAGAAGTAGGCAGAGGCACAACTAGGACACCCAAGACTAGCCGAAGACACTAAGTCGCACAATGTAATAGGTGGCAAACCTATCGCCAACCGGGCACATATCCAATCCCGAGCAATATTTTCTTTATTAGAAAATTGGAAAACCCAAATTTTACAATAAATCGCAAAAGTTAAATTACAAAGTTTTTACAATAAAACACACATATGTTTTAAGCTAAAACAAACAACTGTAGAGATAAAAAGTAATTTGTACTCTATAAGGACAGTTTTATTTATGCATTTTTGCAGCAAAGTAGTGTTTATTTGTATAGTGAAATTAACTAAAATTATCATTAATAAATTTGTCATTAATTTGTGTCATAAGAAGTTTTAATTAAATCTGTTCATTATGTACACTAATATGATTAAATGGTACAACATTAAATTTATGTTCGAATAGCTTAAAACGATAAAACAACATAGCTTTGCAGCTAGCAACCACACCTCTCAAATTAGGCCGATACAATTTTTATCTAAACATAACATTTAGTCAGCTTCGAATTAAATTTTATTTTAAACTGCACCTATTTATTTTGACTGTTTGCATTGACAAATAAAATAAATAAATATTTAAGAAGCTATCACAAAACTTGTGTAGGTATATTAACAAATACAAAATATACTACAGGTAAAATGAATGTTGTAAATAAAAGAGTTGTCATGTCTGTAATACTCGTATTAATGGAGTTTATGCAGTGCTCTATTTATACAAGTGCACTTTATCGAAATCAAAATCAAATCAAAATATCTTGTTTGCATTAGAATATGAGTGTTACAAATGTTGTTACAAAATATATTAAGGTCTAACATATTCTACCATATATGGTGTTCAAAATTTCATTAATTTTAAATTTAAATATTAAATTTCATAATATAAACATCAACATGCAATATTTTCATTTTAGAGTAAGGTATTATTAAAATTTTGATTGTACCATTTCATTATTAAAGAAAGAAAGAAAAGAAAGAAAAAATATTTATTTGCGGAATATGGGTGTTACAAAGATGTTACAAAATTATTTAGGTGTTTCTACATATTCTACCAACTTTTGGTGTGCAAATATTTTAATAGTTAGATATTAATCAATTAGTTAATTTAATTATTTACCTACTATTAACACACTGTTTATTGTATTGATTAGGAACATAATTATTTATTAATAAAAACAATTTTAGAATATAAATTAATTTATCCCTGTCTACTGTAAACTACCTATTATCTTATCTTCATATAATTTTATAAAAATATTTTTCATTTTCCCTACATCATCAATATTAATTTCATTAAACAAAAAAAAACATTTCACATATATTGTATTTTATAATAATTATTATATCAATAATGATCTTACCATTTAAACTCAATTTATATAACTCATCTATAGAATAAAAACACTTATTTACAAGCCATCTTTTGAAAAGTAACTGCAAGTCAAACTCTTATATGTACAAAACAAAACTTCACATTTTTAAGCGATTAAAAAAATATTGACTTTACCTGCTTTGCAGTTTGCATGGACGTTTTTTCTTTTGCGTTAAGAATGGACTATCTTTGTATATAAAAAAACTAAAACCCCTTTTTCTTAGTCTTCGCATCACCCGTGGATGGAGGGACCAATTCTTTTTTATTTTTATAATTATAGTCAGAAGGTTCTAATGCAGTGAAAACCGGAGAAAGTGGAAAAATGATACCTTTTTCTATACAAACTGCTAGCAACTGTCAAGCGATATAAAGTTCTCCTGTTCGGCTAGTAGCATGGTAATACTGCGTTTGACCTACATAAAAATATGGTTTGGTATGGTAAAATCCTGTGCAGCAACTAGTCGGTTGGCGAGCCACCGCTTAGCAACGCCATGTTCCGTTAGAGGATAGGGTAGCCGGTAGACTTGCACAATTGGCCTAAAACTCAGGTCATAGGACTGACAAGAAACTAAAATGTTTATGGTGTCTAAATGCTGCAGTTATCACTTACTATTAAGAAAGCCACGTGCTTGTTTATTGTCTCTTGTTATTAAAAAATTCTTAAACCAAGATCTTATTCGTTCAAATGCCTAAAACTCTTTAAATACAGGTAATCTGTATTGACTTTAAAACGCAACATTCAAAATTGCAATAATTCAAACGCAGTAAAACTGCAAAAAAACCGACTTCAAATTTGGAACATCTGTGTTTTTCTCATGAATGCTAATGTAGACCTGGACCAAATTATAATGGGACCACCGCGGGAGTATAGGCTTTCAATTAAAAAATTAATTTTGAAAATCCGTCACCAAACACCGGAATAATCGAGTAACATACATACAAAAAAGATATACGGGTCGAATTGAGAACCTCCTCCTTTTTTCGTCGGTTGAAAATAAAACAGAATCAAAAATCTAAAATTATGTATATTTGTATGTAATCGATGTAAATATTAAAAACGTGGCAAGTGAAATGTTTTGACTGCAGCGTCATTTGCCACGTTGTAAATAAATAAAATTTTAATGAAATAGTGTAGTACTTAAGGGGTCAATGGGGTTGGGCGGCACGGCGAGGGCAGCCGGGGCACGCTCGATACAAGTGCACCCTACATTGATTCAGTTCATTCAGAAATACATGAGATATCTCCATCTTACATTGGTGCCAACTTTACAAATGAATCTTTTGACATTTTCTTCAGCTTTGTTTCGTAATACAGCCTAGAGACAGGACTAATGTGCACTAAATGTAATATATAAAATTATTGTGTCACGGTGTGCGCGATTGAACTCCTCCAAAACGACTTGACCGATTTTCATGAAATTTTGTGAGCATATTAAGTAGGTTTGAGAATCGCGCAACATCTTTTTTTCATACCCCTTAGTGACGAGAGTGACTCACCCAAATATTCTTTTTAATAAAATCACATTAAAAGTATAGCACAACAACGTCTGCCGGGTCAGCTAGTCTTAAATATAAAAATGAAAGTCTTTTTCCCTTTGTCAACGCATTACACGTGAATGGGTGCAACGATTTTTTTAATTCTTTAATTGTTGTTAGGAAACTTTAAAACTGTTTTACTGATTTTAATGATTTTTTTCATTCTACCTTCGATAGGCACATAGCTTAATTTAATCCCCGATAGCTCAACTCAAATACTTTAATAAGTAGGCGAAGCCAGGGACAACAGCTAGTGTAATTATAAGGGTAAGAAAGTAATAATACAATAATATTTCATAAAGGATTTTAGTGTTTTAAAACTATTCACAATTTATAATTTCTTCTTATACTATATTCTATATTCTTACTTTTTTTTAAATTTCTTTATGTAATAATCGGATTGTAGTTTTTTCTCAAGTTAGTTGAACTTTTGTAGGATGGCCATGCTTTTAGCTACAATAAATGCTATTAAATTCTACATTAGGTACAATCAATTGTTGCATACCTAAGTTTTTAAATATCTAAAAATAGAACGTTCAACTAAATAAATAAATAATAAAATAAGTATCCCTGGACAAGTCACACAAATTGAATCTAACCCTAAAGTAAGCAAATTATATGTTTGTGTTATGGGTGCTAGTCAACAATACTAATACATATAAATACTTAATTGAATACCAGAATAAATTTAATTTACTCCCAGACCCGGAAAATGCAGACATCTACATGTTCATCACACAAATGCCTGCCCCCGTCGGGAATCGGGCCTCGCGGTCGGTCGATATAATTAGGCGTGTACGCTAGCCACGCGACCAATGAGGCGGTCAATGCCATTAAAAACCTTTGATTCACGGACATACGTGCATACGTGGACGTGCATGTGGGGTCAAACCTATCCTAATACGACTATCCTGAGGAATAAGGTTATTATGGCGAGCAAAACCGTAGATAAACCAAGGTTTATTTTTCAGGAATACTTTCAGACAAATCGTCGTTTAGCCAAAGCAATAGTGGAATCCTTACAGGACCCGAAGTTCGACGAGGAGTTGTTATTTGACCTCAAGAAGGAGAACCAGGTGTACATCAATCGGACAATGTCATTGCTGATCAAATACATCGTCAAAAGGTAAACGGATTTTAGCCAGATATAACATTTTTATGGTATTTATACAAAAGTCTTTACCTACTTTTCTAAAAAGTAAAGTAAGGTAAAGTTCTTTACCTACTTTTAAGAAAAGATTGAAGGAACATTACTTGTCGTTGACACAATAACATACTCATATTTTATCAGACTAACATATTTTAATAATTATAATTATACTTGTTTTATTTTTTACACACTTGATTATTATATTTTATTTATTTGTTCTAAGTATAGCTATAGTTAATCTTTTTTTTGGACACGATGCCTTCCATTTTATTTTCACAGCTTAATTTTTTTTGGGTTGGCTGGAAGAAATTTCTTTAGTTAAGATAAGCTCGCCTTTTGTGCATTTTTAACTTGTGTATTTTGTGTATTTTTTTGTGTGCAATAAAGTGTTAAATAAATAAAAAGTCATTACTATAATATCTACAAATATATTTGACGAATAATCTTTAAAGAAAATAAAGTAATCTCTATATTTTTTGTGATTTATGAGTTAAACTTGGATTTGTAATTAAAATTAACTTTAAACTTAATATTTATAGTTAAACCAGCGTGTTTGTATGAAAAGGGTAATGAATGTAAAGGAATCCAGACAAGTTTGTTACGATTGTGCGGTCTGGCACTCGATACTCTGCCTACCAGTAAGAAACTTGGCGTGAAGATATGTATGTATGTATTTAGAGTTGTGTACAGGGATTGGGAGACAACTGGTGGTGTCGTATATCTTTATATATATAATTCTTCTGTGAGTGTGTATGTCATTGAACTCCTTCTAGACGGCTGGACCGATGTGGATGAAAGTTTTTGTGCGTGTTCAAGGGAATTCGAAAATGGTTTAGATTCACAATTTGGTCTTCTGGAAAATGTTTTTTTAATTAATTTATTAATAATAAGTCGTTGTTGATTTTGGAATGTTTCACATCGGGTCCGACAGACTGCGCTACTGTCAAAGCATTAATGTCAAGCGATACGAATTTTGCTGGGTCAGCTAGTGCATAATAAAGATCTACTACTTCCAGGGAAGTGGACAACTACCGCTCCCGACGCACCGATGCCATCAGCCGCAGAGTCTACTCGTCGCTGATCATGAAACTTATAGACATCGCAAAGGTACGCTATTATAAAGCATATTTAGGTGATCATTTTCAGCGTCATCATTATTTTATAGATGAGGAGGTAAACGAGGAAAAATTCGCAAGCAAGCGATGCATGAATAAATTGCTGCGAAAATTATATAAGTCTCCCTTATTTTGAAGGTCACTTATTATTATTATTTTATGTTATTAGAAGGCAAACAAGTGGACAGATTTCCTGATGGTAAGAAATTCAAGCCTCTTAAAGACAGCAAAAGTGGTAATGGAGGCACCGTCGGAGGCATATGTCGTATTATCTCGATGTCTCGTATTGTCATTTTTCTATCATGTATGTCATGTAGCGATACGAAGTATGCTTTATTTCTACCTATGTTCTTATCTAATGAACTTATAATATGAAACATTGCTTAACAATCGGTAAAGTAGTTTTGAAGGAAATCAAACACAAACACTGTGACAACATTTTAAATTTCAAAGTTTATTGTAATGTGTATATATTTAAACAGAGTGTAGACGGAAATGATTCCTTGTAATTGCCCACTGGTTTACAGGACCTACCCCGAAACTCAAGCAGCAGTAGCCGCATTGACACCGCCCACCG
>NJDD01000521.1:56270-87551 GCA_002245505.1 Calephelis nemesis
AGCAGGCATTTATGTGATGAACATTTGGATGTCTGCATTTCCGGGTCTGGGTTTTTATTAAATTTATTCTGGTATCATGGTATCATGGGAAACATTTCTCAACATAAGTCTGGGAAAACAAATTTGACTTGATGCTGCTAGACCACATTATAAACTGAAAGTGTTTCAATACGATACAACAATTGTTAACTAGCTAGTTTCTATACTTCTTATCGTCGGTGCTTGCTGGAATTCCATTCTTGAAACAATTTATTCAACAACACTTGAACTTTGCACAATATAACTTTTTATTTTTATAATTTAGCCAACTAGTTTCACTATACAAGAATCATCAGGGCTATATAACAAGTATATCTAGCTACTTAGACATATTTTAATAACTCATGTAAACATTGTACCAGGCACCCAGAATCCTGTCAGAGCTGGGAAGTTTCGATGACTTGACACCTAAAATATTAATGAATAAGCTGAAGCAAATAGAAGTCAAGCCTTTACACCTGGGTATAACGCTACTCATTCAGGTAAATAATTTTTCGTAACAGTCAGGTAAATAATTTTTCCCCCGTGTTGGTCCGGGCTCCTTTGTAGAATAGACCATCTGCCTTCCTTGCCAGGCAGCTCGTAAAAGGCGAGCAAAGGCTCACTGTCACTAACACCGTGAATTCTGACTAGGTGGTAAAGTTTAGCAGCGACTCGCCCGGATTGGTACCACCGCCTTACCTATTCCTGCCGCCATAACGTCATGACGTGTTCCGGTTCGGAGGGTAAGGTAGCCGGTAAACTTACTTTTGCTCGAGGCCTAACATGCCGGCTCCAGGTTGGCAACGCGCCATTACCACCTTTGGTGTCTCTAGGCGGCGTGAATTTCTTACCATCAGGAAATCCGTCTGCTTGTTTGCCTTCCAATATCATAAAAAAAAAATAACAGACCTAAGAGTCCGGCCATAGGACAGCGACGCACCTGTAACATCAATGGTATCTATAGGTCACGATTGTCCCTCAACATTCTTAAATCCATGTGCATATTAGCTGTCTTATAAAATAGTAACAATAGAATAAAATATAAAATCAATAACCCTGACAATGCTTTACTACATAGTATTAAACAAAGCCGCGTTCGTTGTCCCTATGTCCCTTTGTATGCGTAAATCTTTCAATCTACGAAACGGATTTTGATGCGGTTATTTTGATAAAATGTTTAAAAAGGAAGGTTTATATGTATATTTAATACCCATGCGAAGCCGGGGCGGGCCGCTAGTATATTATATATATAATATAGCTAAGAATCTTCTCGACCACATCTTTCTCCACCATCCACACACCACATAAACATTTCCATTCTTTCAAACGAAAAATTCGTTACGAAGTTGATTCATCCTTTTAAAAGTTATGATGCCATAGATAGACACACACACAGACACGTCAAAATTATAACATCCCTCTTTTTCTATCGGGGGTTAAAAAGTATAAAAATTAAATTTCTTTATGATAATCTCACCCTGTTTTGATTTCAAGATTCAATGACATGGATGTAGACCTCAAAGATCATTTCGTAGCAATTGCTACGAGAAAATGTTCTTCGTAGCATCCTAACTAATAACGGAATACTTGTCGTAGCACAAATAACATAGATCGTCAACTCACCATTACCGCTTTTGGTGTCTAGATGCGGAGTATATTTCATATTGTCAGAAAATCTGTAGCTTGCATAACACAATTAACATTAAACTAATTTCCTTAGAAAAACATAAGATTTTTAATAAACTCACTGCTTATGTACAGTACTACTAATTAAATTATGCGCTTCGGCTTTACACTTTAGACTTTATTTTTAAATTGGCTGACCTAATATAATTGAATAATCATTCATTATTTATGTAATAACAAATCTATATAAAAAATAGATATTTTAAAAATAGATTCGGATTTCCGAAGCTTGACGAATATAGCCGAAGCACATAATTTAAATAGTACTGCTGTAGATTACTAATAAATCCAGAAAAACTAATTTTAGGCTAAAAGTAAACTGAACTAAAATAATAAAAAAGATCTATATGCAATATTTCTACAGACTTGTCAACCCGGGATATAGCGAATAAAACTAAATTCAAAATATAACTGTAATGTTATGAAATTTTTTCTCCTTTGCAGAATAGACCATCTGCCCTTCTGTGCCAGGCAGCTCGTAAAAGGCGAGCTTACCGTCACTAATACCGTGACATCTAACTTGGTGGTAGTCTCGCAGCGACTTGCCCGGATTAAGACCACCGCCTTACCTATTCACTTCGATAATGTCAGCGCTTGCCGTTGTCGTGTTTCGATTCAGAGGGTAAGGTAGCTGGTAAAAATAAGGTTGGCAACGCACCATTTCCATTTTTGGTGTCTTTAGGCGTCTTGAATGTCTTACCATCAGGAAATCCGTCTGCCGTTTGCCTTCTAATATCATAAAAAAATCTCTTTATTTTCATTTAATTAAAAAAACGCTAATATAAAATTAAAAGGATTCGGGAATACAAGTGTACAGAACGGTTACCCGACCCGAACTTTTCCGATCCATGTTTTACGATCGTTTTTGGTACATTACTCAATACTCGTTGACCCAGTGACATCAAAGGCTAACGACGTGCTTAAAGAATAAGGAAATTGAATTAAACGATACTTTAATGAGTGGTCATGTTTTGGTGTAGTTTTTTTGTGGTTTTGGATGGCCTTTGTATAACGACGTATATTTTAGCATTGGAAATCTATCCGTTTGTCAAACTTGTAAGAAACTTTGTATGATGCAAAGATATTTCAATAATTGTGATCGGTACAATACTGTTGAGTGCAATAGTGTTTTTGGAATTCTTACACATTTTTTGGTTTGTCAATTTATGAGAAAATAATAAAAGCATTATTTTTTTATTCGACTTATTAAATTGATTAATGTGGATTGAAGGTTAAATTGATGTTGTACTTTATTGGAAATAAATTTAAAAGGTGTTTTCGTATACGTTCTTTTCGTTTAAGTTAGTTTGTAGGATTACCACATGTGGCGCTGTGATCGCCTACGCCTGTTAAATTTCTGACAGTTGTCAATTATATTATTTTCTCTTGTCAATTGTATTGTCTGGAGCTTAAATAAAAGTAATTCAAATAGAAATCTTACTCAGTTTTATTAAGTGAAATACATAATCTAACATACTTAAATCGGTTAAGTAGATACAAAAATATATTAAAACATTTCTCAATTCTTCTTTTTTAAGTCTTGATAAGTTTTGCTAAATGTTTAAATATGGAAACAGATAAAGAAATAGCATATATTATGTATACTTATATATAGTCCAAAATACAAGAGATCTTTAAAAACGTACGTAACGTAACGTATGGTAATAGCAACTAAAAAATAAAATTTAGAAATGAGGAAATATACAGTATACAGTTATTGTTAATTATTTTGACTGAGTGATTAATTAGTAAACGCATTGTTTACAAATGGAATTAATGAATGGACTTTTGATTGTGCACAATTAAACTTACTATAAAATAAGTACAACTAATTAAGTACCAATCACGATATTGTAATTTGAGGAAATTAGACTGTTTATAGCGTTTTCAAGGCCATGCAGCTTACTATTTTATTATTTTGATAAAATTTAAACATGCAGATCATCGTCTGAGCTTTAATCCCACTTGTTCCTCTCGTTTCGGCGTTAGGTTCTCTTTCCTGCTCTTTCTTCCCATTACGGCGATCTTTGGCACCCTCGATGTTACTATCAATGATGGTAACTTAATGTTAACATCAAGGGTGCTAAAGACAAAACAAAACAAGGCATATGTGTGAATCAAAGTATCTTCACGCCCTTATCCCCGAAGAGGTAGGCAGAGGCGCAACCAGGGCACCCACGACTAGCCGAAGACACTAAGTCCCACAATGTGATAGGTGGCAAGCCTATCGCCAACCGGGCACATATCCAATCCCGAGCAACGTTTTTTTTATTTAGAAAATTGGAAAAACCAAATTTTCTTTTTGTTGCCCGACCCGGGATTCGAACCCGGGACCTCATGCAGTCAAGTCCAACACCTGAACCGCTAGACCACAGAAACGATGTGTGAATAGATTACTTATTGGCACATATACCCTTTTCCGCGACGTTTAGCTACCGTCTAACTCTTTTTTCTGATTATAGTGGTTTTTTAGCATTGAGTCGTTGGGTACCTCTACCTGCCTTAGGTAGGTTACCATTTTTCGCAGTACTTGTCCATACTGGCTGCAGAAAACACATGTTTTAGTTTTAGGAAAGATGCTTAAGATGGTACGGAAATATGCTTTTTGCATCTAGAAACCAAAAACGGTGTAAACCTCCGTCTTCGTACGAAAACACATAAATCGACCTCTTGAGCAAATAATCATGAAATTAAAATACGGTCTCGAAGACGTCAGCTTTCAAACAAAAAATCCGCATCAAAATGCGTCTATCCGTTTTTTTATTTATTTTATTTTAAAATTATGATGCCAAAGACAGATAACTACAAAATTTAATTATAAATAATAATCGTATTAATCATACGTATACACCCCTAGTTTTCTGTAAATGGTTAAAAATAAGTTTTAATAAAAAAGCAGCAATATAAACTAGAATTCCACCAAATGCCGACGTCATTTACATAATAAAACGGATTTTCAGTATCACCTGCGCAGTACTGTGAACTTCGCTCTTAAAACCAGAGCTATCGAGGTACTGTCAACGAAGCCCCAGCAGGTGGGTCCGCAGGTGATCGAGATGCTGAAGTCTCTAGCAGCACAGCTGCTACCGGTTTCCCAACTGCTGGACATACACCTGGCGCATTACAGTCCCGCGTTCAAAGACACCTGCCCCTCTACTTGGCTCGGTATTGTTAATAATAAACAACCTTAATAAATTTTTGTATTTTTGTTGTTACTAGTGGTCGCCCGTTGGTCGAAATTTGACCAAGATAAATTTTAATATCTTGTTGATAAGAACGCATTTTCATTTCTTAAAGTAGTTGGACTTTGTTTCCAGACTTTTTAGTGCGCCATCTGTGATCTTTTATCGTTGTTATCAATATATTTGTTTGTGTGTGTCAAATGCATGGCAGTGTGGGTAATGTTGTATTTATTGATTTAATGTACTTTATAAGCATTATTATTGAAAAACATTAGCTTTCTGCACTTCTCCAACACATAAACTACAAGTGTGCAAAATTTTATGCTCCTCCATCTTTGCAATTTTCCTAAAAAGGGGTCCAAAGTTTTTGCATCACGTATTAATATATAGATAATTATTACACTAAACATCACAGATTTTTGATATTAAAAGATACACACGTCTACGAAATTTTGACGTAAAAATAAACGCCTATATACACCAAGGATGTTAATGGTATATTGCCAACTTGAAGCTGGTATCAGGAGTCTTGCGTAACCGATTTCCATAAAATATACCTAAATGAGATAATGTAATTAGTTATTAACTTGAGCATTAACTGCAATGAATTCTTCGAATTCAATGTGGGCGGTCTACGGCTGCTAGGACTACTGAAGAAGGTAGATAGCCTGGTGAGCGCAGAGTGCCTTAAACTTGAAAAAATATCATATCATATTTTTACATGAGGATCTAGCAGAAGCCTGGCCAAAATTCCTCAATAATCTACTGTTTATCAACATTACAGCCTTATCATAGTAACGCACCGTTAACATGTTGGGTGTACACAAGCAACCTGTAATCATTGCTATCAGGTAATCCATGTGCTTCTTTGCCTATCTTTGTTACAAAATAAAGATTGAAAAATCAATCTCTTTATAAAATTTAGGAACGAGTTTGGATGATATCGTTAAGATCTACTACACTACTAGGTACTATTACTAGAGTAGAATATTTTTATTAATAGCTTAGAATTTATATTTTTTACCGTCTACGCTTATCATTAGTACTTTCCACAATACATACAAACATATCTTCACGCCAAGTCCCTTACGGGGTAGGCAGAGAGTATCGAGTGCCAGATTACCCGAAGACTGGCGACGTGCGATCATCGTGCCAAATATTATATGCCAATTAATTACTTTCCACAATATTTTTTATTATCTTCATTTAGCAAAACCGATTGGTTAAATAAAATAATAAAAATATGTTTTAGAATATTCTGTTTATACACACAAAACGACTGACAGAAAAAAGTAAAAAATGCTTTTTAATTCATAACAATTGATTATTTTTCTATATACATAATAAACACAGTATTTAAAATGTTTTAATAAAAGAGATATGTTGAAAGTACTTACTCAACTGGTTTAAGTTTGTATAAAAATTAATATTTCGCTACAAAAACAATTGTAGATTTAAAATATAAACAATTTTCATTAAATGATATTGAAGTGGGATCGCCTTGAATATAGAGCACTCAGACGAACCACGTTCAGACTCCAGCCATAAAATATATTTAGTTTATTTAACTGTACCGAGACTCGGGCTACGTGTCGTTTCACAAGGTTTTAAAGCCTCAACGCAAAAGAGATAATAGTTTAAGGTGTGTTTGTTTGCCAAACATAGCTCTTAAACGGCTGCAACGATTATAGTAAAACGCCGATTCTAATTTCGTCCAAATCCGGGATGGAGCATTATTAAGTTTAGTAGTATTGCTAAAAAAACTTAAAATTATTGGTTCCTCATTTTCCGAGTAATCATGGAACAAATAAAAAACAAAAAAAACATAGTTACCTTAACTTAAAAATGGAAAGACGGATAAAGTTAGGATTTAATCGTTCCAACGGTCCAAGCTTTGTCTTGGTAGGGAGGCTGAGTCCCTGTGGTGGATGTGGGACTCCGGAGAAACCAATTTAGGGTGGCGATGGGTACAAGGGTACCTGTTGACACTGAGACCCCGACCGTTTAAATGACCCACTTGTCTCCTCGCACCACTTGGGTGGGGCAATGGATGTATGAGAAAGCGTTCCCACGGACCGGGTACCGGGTGAAAGAAAATAAGTTTTAGTCAGGTCCTTAGGCGAGTACAACTCGCCATTTCCCCCGAAAGTGGCGAGTATCCTTGAAGATTCCGTGATGTTAAAAAAGAGATGTTTCAATACCTGTCGAGTACAATCCTATCCTATTAATATTATAAATGCGAAAGTTTGTATGTAAGGATGTATGGATGTATGGATGTTTGTTTCTCTTTCACACAAAAACTACAAAGCCGATTACGATAAAATTTGGTATGTAGGTATCTGAAGACCCAGAATAACATATAGGCTACTTTTTATCCCGGAGTTCCCGCGGGATTGGGACTTACGCGGGTGAAACCGCGGGGCGCAGCTAGTTCCTAATATGTGTGTACTTTTTAAAAGAATCCAGATCTGCCGCTCTCCTATCTCTTGACAATCAAGCGTTGGTTGAATAGCTACTGACTTAAAAATTTACTGTATGTTTTTTATATGTTTATTATGCGATTGCTCGGCAAATAGCGAATTTTGATGGCACTTTTTTTTAAGATGAATCATGATTCTGATTCCTGAGGTGGTCGCATACTAATTACATAAATTATTGTAAATATATTTTAAAGTAAGAAAAAAAGACAAGCCCGCTGAGTTTCTTGCCGGATCTTCTCAGTGTGCGGCCGCGTTCCGATCCGGTGGTAGATTGATTATTATATAGACCCGTCACAAGTGCCTCTTGTAGGTTTATGTGAATTAAAAATGATTTATTATTATTATTATTATCATCGTAATTCGACTTGTTGTATTCAATATACATATTTTATTTTATTTATTTATTTATATTATATTTATTTATTACATATATGAGTTTACTACTGAAATTCACAACTATTAGTGAGATTTTCCCCCGTGTTGGTCCGGGCTCCTTTGTAGAATAGACCATCTGCCAGGCAGCTCGTAAAAGGCGAGGATAGGCTTACCGTCACTAACACCGTGACATCTTACTAGGTGGTAGAGTTTTCTAGATTGGTACCAACGCCTTACCTACCGTCATAACGTCATGACGTGTTCCGATTTGGAGGGAGAGGTAGCCGGTAAACTTACTTTTGATCGAGGCCTGACATCTCGGCCTCAGGTTGGCAACGTACCATTACCACCTTTGGTGTCTCTAGGGGTCGTGAATTTCTTTCCATCAGGAAATCCATCTGCTTGTTTGCCTTGCAATATCATAAAAAAAACTTAGATTTCAAAAAAAGAATTATGAAATCGCAACGTGGTAAAATAATCGAAATCGGCTTTAGCAATTTCACTGCATTGAAATAATAGGTTAGGTTTATTTAGTCGTGCAACGTCTTAACAGGTTGATACCGCTTCCTATTCCTTCTGATATTACGTCAGTGCTCACCATTGCTATGTTTTATTACAGGGTATAGTAGAAGTCAATACTTAAGTAACTTCGTCTCTGTGGTCTAGAGGTCCAAGTGTTGCACTTGATTTCATGAGGTCCCGGGTTTGAATCCCAAGTCGGGCAACAAAAGAAATGTGGTATTTCCAATTTTCTAATAAAAAAATTGTTGCTCGAGATTGGATATGTGCCCGGTTGGCGATAGGCTTGCCACCTATGTGTACCCTGGTTGTGCCTCTGCCAACCTCTTTGGGGATATGGGCGTGAAGATACTTTTTTTTCGTAAGTAACTTAAAACTCTGGTATCCAGTATATAAGGCTGATATATCTGTGAACGTTTAATTTTCAACGTCCAGCAGTAGTCGGTTTATTTTTTACCTTTCAGCTGATATATCTAAATGGTGTCAGAGATTGTATGCGTAAGTTTTTATTAGACAACAAGGATTTATCGTCTATAAAGTACAAATAGCTGTTACGGTTGATGTTAATATATATTGGGGCCACGAAACAAGCGAGTTTCTTTTCATTTTTCCTTATTTTTCTCCATAGCCAACGATTTGAATAATAATTAACGATATTGCGACGTTCGTTTTTTAAAAATTCACCTCTGTGGGTTAGGGTTAAGTTTTTGACCTTTGGTCTCGAGTTCGATCCCTGGGTTGAACAATAAAAATAAGTATTTTTAATTATCTAATCAAAACTATCTTAACGGTTGGCGATAGGTTTACTGAATCCATAACAACATATATAACTACATTAGGATTTTCGTGCTTGTATTTCTGAAGGGGAAGGCAAAGGCGCAACCTGAGCTCTCATTTTTAAATGAAAGACCTACTATGTGATAGCTGACAAACCTATTTTCAACTACGAATTTTTCAGAAAAGTTGAATCTGATCGATCATCAAACCAGCGATGGCTATTCCGTATCTTTTAAGTAATGATCACTGAGTAAAGTGTACATTAAAAAGCTCCCTATCTCCTGTGACCAACAGAAATATAATGGAGAAATCAAATACAAAACAAGTCATTAGACAGCTATTTGATGCACAGTTTACCCAGTGATCATCACTAAAAATATACGGAATCCGCCCCCAGCACACGTCTCTCCTGATGGCAAGAGAGAAACGTAGCCTATAGACACCATAGATGTTACAGGTCCATCGCTGTCCTAAGCCTGGGATGAACGTCGACTGTGGCAGTCTACCGGCTACCCTACCCTTAAAAACTGGAACATTACTGAGTCATTATAGGGAACATGTAAGGCGGTGGTTCCCTAATGCTTTGTAATGTTGATGCACAGCACTCTACTTTTACCTGCACTTGACTCTTACGAGCTGCCTGACAGAGAGGCAGATGATTGCAATTAGCGGATCCGATCCAACACAAGAAAAACATGACAAGATGTTTTAGACCTCCCACAAAAATATCTAAATTAATTCAAAAACGTCCCAATAAACTGCTTAAGTCATTTTTTGTGAAACATCTCTTAATTATCTTTATTGACATTTAGTACAGATAATCATTTTTAGACACACACACGCACACTCACTTGTTTTCTTTGATAACTTTAGAAAATTAACTTATTCCGTGTTATTGTAAAATAACCGTGTTAGTGTAAAATAGAGTAACCTGCTCTTGAAAAGTTGGGATACCCAATAAATTGTACGCGTTTTGACTCATTTTAAATTTTTTTTAACTTATTGCAACTATTTATTACAGACAAACCATCTTAAGTATAATATGATATTAATAGCGTCTAGCGTTTTTTATAGCTATATATCTTATATTGTAAAAAAAGTAAAGTCCTATTTCTGCCAACCTTTTCGAGAATTCAGGCGTAAAGACGTTTTATTAAGTAAAGAAAATTCGTTCGTTCGCTTGTTTCCCTTCCAATCTAAAAAAAATTATCATGGCATATTTAAACGAATTTCGTGGCCCACACTCACGTAGAATTATATGAGCGGCGCGCGCGCACTGCGCGGCAAACGATTTACGATCACAAGTTATGATACGCAGCTATTTTTATAGAAAACATTGTTAAACTATAAAACGTTACTACACGCTGTATACAATATGGATTCGGATTTGATATGTTTATATGTTTCTATTGATTCAACTTGTAATACTGTTTGAATAAAAGTTTAATTGTATTTTTATATGCATTTTAGTGTGCTATGTGATATGTCATCTTTTGTGGATAATACTTTAGTTCTGGAGCTATGTCAGTACAATGTAGATATTCCAGACAAAATATTCCAATATCTTACAAGTACATTTGCAAATGAAATGTAATGAAATTTAATTATTTGCGGAGTTTGTGTTATGAAAAATTGTTACAAAGATATTTAAGAATACTAACACATTCTACCCTATTATGGTGTGCAAATATTTAATTATTATATATACAGTTAATGAAATATATTTTAACATTTAATTCACACTACTTTTTTATGTTTATTAAAAGGTTCACAATTTATTACAAACAATTTTAAAAATAGATTAATTTAAGCTATCTATTTGTCTCATAATTTTGTCGATTGGTCTGCTTGTTGTCGAATTACGTTAAATTTAATGAAACCATTTTAATCCCGTTTTTACTATTTGAAGAATGAAAAGTTAGAATTTTAATTTGGGCTATGTTTACTAGAATAAAATAATTGTGAGAAATACAAGTTTATCTTTTAATATGAGATTTATTTTATGAAATTTAGTCACGCGAGTGCATATGTTTAATTAAAGTCAAAAAAATTAAAGTCATTATTTGCCGTGTGAGTGGAACTGCAGGGTGTAAATCAAGCTAGGCTAAATAACTGTCAGGGACAAGCTCTCGTACTGATTAGAATCTATTTAAAACGGCCATTCAGCTAGGCTGGTTTTAATATTCGCCACTATGTTCGGCCTACCTACCTATCCAACTACTAGACTTCTACAACTTGCCCGAATGTTTGCTGCTTTTATAAAATATGTCAAAGTTCCAATATAAACTTACAACGAAGACTCCGTTAGATAAAGGCAGTTAGTATTGTTAAATAATATAATTTTTGGTTGCACTGTTCTTGGCTGGTCATAATGTTCTCAAACTGTCTTATAATTTGAATTAAGATAAGGTTAATTTATAGAGCATTTCTGGTAAATCTTTATAAATACTAGGCTTTGCGGGAGAATGGCGAGATAATGTGCTAATTACGGAGGGATCTTGGTTAATCGTATCATTTATTTCTACAACTCTCTAGAAAAGTGCGTGAAAAAGATATCCTAAAGAAAAACATTACATATATCAATACATCTTAAAAAATCTTTTAGAGAGAGATATATACTTAAATATTGTCTTAGTAAGGATCTTCACTCCCGTATCTCCAAAGAGGTAGGTAGGTAGGTAAATAAACTAGGATGTATATTAAACTATATAAATAACTAATAAACTAGAATAGTAGGTAAATAAATGACATAGAAAGATCCGCGCTGAAAAGAAAAGGAGCATGTGATACATTACATAATGTATACCTTGGTAAAATTATTAATTTTTTTTTACGCCCATATCCTCCAAAATAGGCAGAGATAAAACCAGGGCACTCACGATTAGCCGAATGTACTTAGCCCTGGAAAGCCCTTACCACTTAGCCCTACTGCAAATCTATCGCCAACCGCTAAGTTATGTGATCCCAATCCAAATTTCTATTCAAAAGAAAATTGAAAATTCTCATTTGGCGTTGAACTTGGAATGGAAACCAAGACCTGACGTGATCAATTCCAACACCGGACTATCTACATGTCTACATTGAAAATATTCCTCAACAATAATACTTTTCAAAAACAAATGAAGGGCGCAATTTATTTTTGTTTTGTTTTTTAGTATACATCACATACCCTTTTGAAATGTTTATCGTGAATTCTTGAACTTGTATTAATTATTACAATGTCAAAAAGAACTGTTTTAATAACAACCGAACTTTTCCATAAAACTCTTTATTGGACACTACTGAGCTTGATCTTAACGAAAGATAAAAAGCCGTGAAAAGTTAACGCGAACGTCTGTTTTAAATGTAACAAAAAGTATTCAACAAAAATTACTGTAGAAAAGAAAAAGATTTTTGTATAAAAGCTGAAAATACAGTAGGATTCCACCAAGTGCTGTTATTGAATTTGAGTGTATTAGATATAATTTACACATATTTTAAATTATGGAAAAGGAACAAATCAGATACGTAGACTTATTTATCGTTATGCAAGTTTAACGTTAGCATTAAACTTCATCTTAAACGAAGGTTAAAGTGAAGGGTTCAACTGCTGTCTGGAATAAAGTTTTTATTGAAACGTACCATTTATTATATTATAAGGATAGAACTCTTTCAAACCCGAAGGATAAAATAGTTTCCATTTCTTTTAAAGTTTTTTTGGGATATTGTAATTATAATTCTTAGTTTAGGTAACTATTTTCAGGAACAACAAAAAATCTTTAGAAAAGTGATTTTTTACATAAAAACAAAAACAGGTACAGGTGACTAAAAACAGGCAGCCGAACATGTTTTAGATTTTTGTCTTTCTGTCTGTTAGTCAGTCTCTATGTCTGTATTGCGTCTGTATGTCTGTATTCCCCGGATTGCGTCGAACGTGCTGAACCGATTGTAACGAACGAAGGAAGGTTACAAGATAATTTAATAAAAGTCAAATATTAAATTTGGCAATAATTAATTAACGCGTAGTTCGATTTAATTATTTTTTCTTTCTTTTTTGTTGTACGTGCTTTTACAGACTGTCCTGCATTTTTTTCCATGTCATAAGTTATGTTGTTTAAAAATAACAACACTCAGTACAAAGTAACCAAATAACTTGAAATCCGTAAATACGAATGTACTCGTAGAGAATCATTTGAACGTACACGCCATCTTACATACCCATACACACCTTCACGCCAACTCCCATTGCAGTACAGGCAGAAAGAGTCGAGTGCCAAGTGAAGGAAATCCGCCGGGTCTGCTAGATATATATAAAAGCAAATCTAACAGCCTACTTAATATAAAGATATAGTTTTCCGCAATAAATAAACTCGATTTATATGTGCTTAGTCGACCTGTCCTCGCCGGATAATGCCGAACGACCGGAAATATTCTGGGATTTTACATTGTCCGTATGTCTGCTAACAAATGATAAATGCTGTAATAAAATTTCTTGTTAGTATTACAAGTATCATACTTATTTCTGATCTTATTAATTCTGGAAGACCGTATCGCTGAGATCACATCCGTTGTATGTTTTTTTTATTAGAAGAAAGCAAATAGAACAAAAGATATCTTCACTGCAAGAAACACACATCTGTAAAATGAAATTTAAAAGTATTATTAAGTAGTATTTAAAAAAATGCTAATGCTTTTGTGACCAAAACGTCACATTTTCAGAATCTTTGTGTTACTTTATTTTTGATACCATACTGGTATGGTTCTGCAGTGGGGTCTTTGCTTGTCAGCTTGTCATACTTTATTACGAATTTTTTAAAATCATTTATAAATCCACAAAAAAAACTGTCAAAGATTTAATAGCTGTCTACAAATTGATTGATAATGTTGGATGTTCTCATAAGACAGAAAACAAGCACACGGCTCTCCTGGTGATAAAAAATCGAACCATAGTAGATTTTATAGGTGCGTCGCTGTCCTTTGATTTGTATATTAGGCTTAATGTAAAAGTATACCTGCTAACCTTTTTTTATGTTATAGGAAGGCACACAAGCAGACGGATTTCCTGATGGTAAGAAATTCACGCCGCCGAGAGACACCAAAGATGGTAATGGTACGTTGACAACCTGAGGTCAGGGTGTTAGGCCTCAAGCAAAAGCAAGTTTAAGTTTACCGGCTACCTTACCTTCGGAACCGGAACACGTCATGACGTTATGGCGGCAGGAATAGGTAAGGCGGTGGTACCAATCCGGGCGAGTCGCTGCGAAACTCTACCACCTAGTGACTACCACCTAGTACCCTACCCTCTGCACCAGAACATAACATTGTAATTGTGGCAGCAAGGCGATGGATCCCTACCCGGGTAAGTTGCTACACAGCACACTACCACCAGTGTTCATATTGGTGATGACCTATTTATCCTATGCTCGCTTCATACGTGCCTCCCGCAAATGGTCTACTCTACACAGGGAATACATATCAACACGGGGGTGTTAAATTGAGCCACTAGTCATACTAATTTGTAAATAATATACATAATATATTCCCCGTGTTGGTCCGGGCTCCTTTGCAGAATAGACCATCTGCCTTTCTTGCCAGGCAGCTCGTAAAAGGCGAGCATAGGCTTATCGTCGCTAACACCGTGACATCTGACTAGGTGGTAGAGTTTCGCAGCGACTCGCCCGGATTGCTACCACCGCCTTACCTTTTCCTGCCGCCATAATGTCATGACGTGTTCCGGTCCGGAGAGTAAGGTAGCCGGTAAACTTACTTTTGCTCGAGGCCTACTTACTGCCTTACTATTACTGCCTTACTATAACATAAAAAAAATATGTTATCGGCAGGAATCGGTAGGACGGCCGATCGCTACCCAGAGAAGTTGCAATACGGCACCCTACCACCAGTAAACTACTTCATATTTTTAAATGAAGAAACACTTGTACTGTTTTACGTATCACTTATACTTTATTATTTTATTAATTATTAAATTAGTAATTTAAGTTCTAGCCCTGATGATGCTGTCAAAAGCGAAACCGGTAGGCTATTAATAAAATAATAAAGTGTAAGTGATACGAAAACAGTACAAGTGTTTCTTCATTTAAAAATATGAATATTTGGAAGTTTTACCAAGCGCCGACGATGGAAAATATCAAATATAGTAAACTACTTCTCTACAATTCGTAATCTATGTATATAAAAACCGTGTGCAGTACTTCGTATCATTTGACAATACTAACAATTTGTATATAAAGAAAATTAGTCTTAAAAAAAAAACTTTTTTGTCAAATGATACGAAGTTCGCCAGGTTGGCTAGTCTTATATATAAAAATCAATTGCTGTTCGTTAGTCTCGCTAAAACTGGAGAACGGCTGAACCGATTTCGCTAATTTTCATCTTTAATTATTTGTGGAAGTCCAGGGAAGATTTAAAAGATAAGAGAAAAAATGAAAAACCGCAAAGAAATTAGGAAAACTAACATTTTTAATTTTCCCATACAAACGGAACGGGTGGAACGAAGTTCGCCGGGACAGCTAGTTTAATATAAAAATAAGTATAAATCTCAAAATGTACTATATCAAAGGTAATATCCATTTTTTATGATCTAAAACTGGATTTATATCAAACCTGTCTCATCTTGATAAAATAATACTTTTTAATCCTTTAGAAATAAACAACTCTGCCAGATTTGTAGCATTGCTCTTCTGCTTGTATTCTGCTATTGAGCTGTCATCGCTGCTGGTGTGAAATATGAATTTTCCCATTATCCACTCCGTCACAAAGATTTATGGAGTAGTGCAAGTTATTTCGCAGAGCGGACAAACACGTGTGTTATCTGTGGAACTCCGCCATTGTACAGCTCAGATGTAACTTCTGTTAAATGTTTCGCCCTGGACTGGGTGTGGGCCCATTGTGTACGTGCATTGAGTCATATCGATATACAAACACATATTCATTTTTCCATTAACGGTGACTCGTTTGGGGTTGCCATTTAATTCAATTATTTCTGTGGTTGTAGGTATTACGAGAATTGTTGGTTGTATAAACTTAGACTTCTACAACCAGTCCAATTAAGTGGCATATAGACTTTTCAAATAGACTTTCAGCGTTACATACCTCATTACCTATAAATGTTGTTGAGTCATTGTGATATACAAAAACTCACAAATTACTTATATGTTTATTCTGAAATGTTTAACAACTAACAATTGACAATTAACAATTAATTACAATAAAAAAGAAGTCGCCTTAGGGCCACTTGCACGTTCCTGGTTTAAGCATTTAACACTGAGTTAACGTCTAACTCGAGTTAAATCACCTTATAATTGACAGTTTAACTCAGTGTCAAATGTAACCCGGGAATGTGCAAGTGGCCCTTAGTGGTATATATTATAACCATTGATTTATAAGTATCACCATTGTCGCCTCTGTGGTCTAGCGGTTGGGCTTGACTGCATTGGGGTTCGAATCCCGGGTCGGGCAACAAAAAGAAAATTGGGTTTTTCCAATTTTCTAATAAAAAAATGTTGCCCGGGATTGTATTTGGGCCCGGTCGGCGATAGGCTTGCCACCTATCACGTTGTGGGACTTGGTGTCTTCGGCTAGTCGTGGGTGGCCTGGTTGTACCTCTGCCTCCCTCTTCGGGGATATGGGCTCAAAGATACTATAATACGAATTAATTTTTCTATTAACGGTGACTCGTTCGGGGTTGCCATTCAATTAAATTGTTTCAGTGGTTATAGGTATTACGAGAATTGTTGGTTGTACAAACTTAGACCTCTACAACCAGTCCAATTAAGTGGCATACAGACTTAGCAAATAAACTTTACCGAGTGTTATTTATTTCAATACATATAAATTATGTTGAGTCACTATCATACATCTTTTCCCCGTGTTGGTCCGGGCTCCTTTGTAGAATAGACCATTTGCCTTCCTGCCAGGCAGCTCGTAAAAAGCGAGCATAGGCTTATCATCACTAACACCGTGACATCTGACTAGGTGGTAGAGTTTCGCAGCGACTCATCCGGATTGGTACCACCGCCTTACCTATTCCTGCCGCCATAACGTCATGACGTGTTCCGGTTCGGAGGGTAAGGTAGCCGGTAAACTTACTTTTGCTCGAGGCCTAACATCCTGACCTCAGGTTGGCAACGCACCATTACCATCTTTGGTGTCTCTAGGCGGCGTGAATTTCTTACCATCAGGAAATCGATCTGCTTGTTTGCCTGCCTATAACATAAAAAAAAATCATAACTCACAAACTTCAGTGTATGTTTTGAAATGTTTAACAAGCAATTGTCAAATTACAATTAATCTATATATTAAAACATGATGCAAAACTTTGGATCCCTTTTTACGAAAATTGCGCTGACGCAGGAGCATAAAATTTGGCACACTTATAGTTTATGTGTAGGAGAAGTTCAGAAAACTAATATTTGTCAATAATAATGCTTATCAAGTACATTAAATCAATAAATAAAAGATTACCCACACTACCATGCATTTGACACACACAAACAAATATATTGATGATAACGATAAAAGATCATAGATGGCGCACGTAAATTTTCTTAATTTACGACGCCTAGAGACACCAAAGGTAGTAATGGTACGTTGCCAACCTAAGGCCGATATGTTAGGCCTCAAGCTAAAGTTTACCGGCTATCTTTTTCTCCGAACCGGAACACGTCAACGGCAAGCATTGACGTTATGGTACCAATCCGAACGAGTCACTGCGAAACTCTACCTCCTAGTCAGATGTCACAATGTTAGTGACGGTCGCCTATGTTCGCCTTATACAAGCTGCCTGGCAGGGAGGCAGATGGTCTTTTTTTTATATATAAGAGGAGGCAAACGAGCAAGTGGGTCACCTGATGGAAAGTGATCACCGCTGCCCAGGGGCATCCGCAACACCAGGAGTATCACAAATGCGTTGCCGACATTTAAGGAATGAGTACGCTCTTTTCTTGAAGGTCCCCAAGTCATAATTGTTTGGGAATACCGCCCTCGCTAACCGATTCCACAAAGGTGTTGTGCGAGGTAAGAAATGTCTTCGGAATCGCACAGTTGTAGACCGCCACGTATCAAGATGGTGGGCATGATACTTTAAACTCTGTCGCGAAGTCCGAAGGTGGAAATCAGAGGCTGGAATTAAGCCAAACAACTCCTCAGAACTATTCAACAACAGTCTTTTCTGCATCTTGGACCAACACGGGGATTTAGATAGTCTTGGGATTTACCTATGCGATATCACTTTGGATATATCATGATGTGTGGTTTTGACTCTAGGTAATGGGAAAAAATTTCGACCAGCTGGGTGATATTTAAAATAGCACCCCAACTCCAATTCACATGAGCTTCCAACTGTTTTTGAAGTGAAACTTCTTTATCGGGGTGGGAAAAAAATTTAGTGTAACATTTTTTCGTTACGCGTAACATTTTTCCGTTACTATTAATGAAAAATAAAAGAATTTGTATTTATGTCTATGATAATAAAAGCCTTTTATTAAACTTTATCTAATTTAACTTTATTTAAGCAATTTCTGTAAAGTTGCATATAGTAAATTATTTTTTGAAAAATAACGTCATAAAGAAAGTTTCACTTCTTACGAGTGTACGATAGTACAGGAACACATTTTTTTTATTACAAAGAGGAGACAAAGTGGGTCACCTGATGACCATAAATCACCGCTGTTGACGGATATTAGCAACACCAGGAGTATCAGACACGTTGCGGACCTTTCAAGGTATGAATGCGCTCTTTTTGTGAAGGTTCCCGTACCCGTATCATTAATAAAGATGGAGTAAAGTACTCCTAGATTCAACCTGGTTTTTGTTTATGATATTGGAAGGCAAACAAGCAGAAGGATTTCCTGATGTTAAGAAATTCACGCCGCCTAGAGACACCAAAGGTGGTAATGGTGCGTTGCCAACCTGAGGCCGGGATGTTTGGCTTCGAGCAAAAGTAAGTTTACCGACTACCTTAACCTCCGAACTGAAACACGTCATGACGTTATGGCAGCAGGAATAGGTAAGGCGGTGGTACCAATCCGGGCGAGTCGCTGCTAAACTCTACTACCTAGTCAGATGTCACGGTGTTAGTGACGGTGAGCCTATGCTTTCTTTTTACGAGCTGCCTGGCAAAAAAGGCAGATGGTCTATTCTACAAAGGAGCCCGGACCAACACAGACTATAATATCAACTTAACTTTACTCTTTTTTTAGTTTATGTTTATTTAAAAGACGGTATATATTAAGGAATATCACCTGAATTAACTGGTTTCACAAAGATATTGTATAGGGTAAGACATGTTTACAAATTAGGTTTTGAGCCTGTCGAGCAAATAATTTTGTCCTGAAACAGAACAATAGCGAGTACTGACATTACGAAGACGATGTTGCTAATTCGAAAATCGGATTCCATTAGAACTAGATATCTAAAGCTATTAAACTACAAGCTTAACTTACAAATATTGGAAAAAATACTTACGAAAAAGTATCTTCACGTCCATAAGAGGAAGGCAGAGGCACAATTAGGGTACCCACGGCTAGCAGAGACACTAATGTCCGATTTCACCAAGAGCCCCTATATTTAGGGGACCTTTTAACGTGTTTTAGGGGACGGTTTTATATTGAAACAGTCCCGTAAGTAACGTTAAAAGGTCCCCTAAAGTGTAGGGGCTCTTGGTGAAATCGGGCATTAGTCCCACAATGTGATAGGTGGCAAGCCCATCGCCAACCGGGCACATATATCCAATCCCAAGCAACATTATTTTTATTAGAAAATTAAAAAAACAAATTTTCTATTTGTTGCCCGACGCGGGAATCGAACCCGGGATCTCACGCAGCACCAACACCTGAACTGCTAGACCACAGAGGCGATTATTTAAGATTACTTACGATTTTACGTAAACCATATCAGGGACAATCCCAGAACGTCCGGACAGTTTAGACATCATTTGTTTCGTACGACAAAAACACTCCGCCATTACGCAGCCTAATGTGAGGGTTCATATTTCATACATTTGTATGTTTGACATAAACACCCATATTTATTTTATGCCGAAAAGTAACGCTTCAGATAGGGTTGTAATCCATACCCTTTGCCTCTCACTGGAACACTGCCATTTTATTTAAATTTTATTATTTTCGCCTCTGTGGTCTAGCGGTTCAGGTTGATTTGACTGCATGAGGTCCCGGTTTCGAATTCCTGGTCAGGCAAAAAAAAAATTTGGTTTTTACAAATTTTCAAATAAAAAAAATTTTGCCTGCGTATGTGCCTGGTTGGCGGCGACAGGCTTGCCACCTATCACATTGTGGGACTTAGTGTCTTTGCTAGCCGTGGGTACCCTAGTTGTACCTCTGCCTTCCTCTTATGGACGTGAAGATACTTTTTCGTAAGTATTTTTTCCAATATTTGTAAGTTAAGCTTGTAGTTTAATAGCTTTAGATATCTAGGTTTAATGGAATCCGATTTTCGAATTAGCAACATCGTCTTCGTAATGTCAGTACTTGCCATTATTCTGTTTAAGGACAAAATTATTTGCTCAACAGTCTTAAAACCTCATTTGTAACCATATCTTACCTTATACAATATCTTTGTGAAACCAGTTAATTCAGGTGGTAGGTGTGGGACTTAGTGTCTTCGGCTTGTCGTGGGTGCATTAGTTGTGCCTTTGCCTACCTCTTCGGGGATATGGGCGTGAAGACCCTTCACTTTACTTTACTTTTTATTTAAACTATGAGAATTCAAGTGAATTCTCATAGTTTAAATAAAAATGTATAAAAATAAAAATTAATAAAAATACTTGTATAGTTATGTGAAGGTACCGTTTCACACCCCAGACATGGCAAACGTAGCAAGGGTCTCCAAATGAAAAGAGGGGAAGACGACTCTATTCGAGAGTGGCTAGAGATAGGATTCTAAAAAGCAACCAGGACAGCCATAGAAAAGTTACTGTAGATAGATAAGTCTCAGTTCAAAAACAAAATGCTTATATTTTTACGAGCTATGTGCAGTAACTAAACATTTCTGTACAATACCACCTCGTAGGTCGAGGGGTTAGCGTACAAGCCTAGCACCACCGACCAACTTTGAGGCTCCGGTTCGATTTCCTATTAAGACTAATGTGCGTTCATTTACTGTTTCACTAAATGGAATCGATAAAAAGTAGCAAAATTAATTTTAAAAAAAGTACTTTACAGTAAATTCATTTAGGCTTCTCCGACGTCCCACGTACATGTAAATAAATAAACCTGGACAAGTCAGACAAATTGAGTCTTATCCCAAAGTAATCAAATTAAGTATATGCTTGTGTTATGGGTATTAGTTAACGATTGCAATACAAAGAAATACCTAAACAGAAACCAGAATAAATTTAATAAACACCAGACCCGGAAAATGCAGACATCTAAAAGTTCATCACACAAATACATGCCCTCGTCGGAAATTGAACCCGAGTCTTGCGGTTGATCGATGTAATTAGACGTGTACGCTATTAAAGGCGATAAATAGAAATTGTATACCTACATAATATGCATAAGTTACTGTGAAAATCCCCTCTTGTGCTCCCGTGCTATAATTAGTCGATATTCCAATTTAAACCAGTCGTAAATTTCACATTTAATAAAACATATTAACAAAAATAATATTCAGTTAAGATCAGTAATAAAAGTCTGTAAAAATAACTGTAACATGTAGTTGGCGAGGGAAATGGTGTGCTGACAGATATATACCGCCATGGCGACATTTTCTAACCTAATGACTATAATCGCCAATAAAAGTGATAACACCGTGACCAAACGACAGCTTAATGTGTCACAAGCCCCTTTAATGACTGTAACTACTATTTCAATAATCTTACTAGAATATAATTTATATATAATATGGTAGAATGTATGTATGTATGGTATGGTAGAAGGTAGGTATGGCAGATTATAATATGGTAGAATTTCTATCATAATAGCCTCTGTGGATTGGCAGTCCGTTATTGTACTTAACTGCATTAGGTCTCGTGTTCGACATTTGGGCGGGGAAAAAATAGTGTTATTTTATACTTTTTTCGCGTGTTGCTCCAGGCTCTTTTGCAGAATAGACCATCTGCCTTCCTGCCAGGCAGCTCGTAAAAGGCGAGCATAGGCTTACCGTCACTAACACCGTGACGTCTGACTAGGTGGTAGTGTTTCGCAGCGACTCACCCGGATTGGTACCACCACCTTACCTATTCCTGCCGCCATAACGTCATGACGCGTTCCAATTTGGAGGGTAAGGTAGCCGGTAAACTTACTTGTGCTCGAGGCCTAACATCCCGGCCTCAGGTTAGCAACGCACCATTATCGCCTTTGGTGTCTCTAGGCGGCGTGCATTTCTTATTATCAGGATATCCTTCTGCTTGTTTTCCTTCCAATATCATTAAAAAAAAGCTTCTAACGTTAAATAATGGCGATAAACTTGCAACCTTTCATATTGTAGGACTTTTCGTCTTCAGCTAGGTGTGGGTGCCTTGGTTGTACCTCTGTCTACTCAGGGATACGGATGTGAAGATATTTTTTTCTACAATATTTAGTGTTCACCACTGTGGTGTTCCCAATGTATAGGGACTTTCGCAACTGACCTTGTATAATTCATAAAAACGGGGATGTAGAGCGTAGCAGTTTAGTCTAAATGAGTCCAAATATTATTTGTAAAGCTTGATGCGTCCCACATTTTTAATTCACGCAACGCAATTACTTAAAAGTGGATTTTTTTCTTTCTTTAAGTTTTGGACTTCACGTTAGTATTTTGCCATTAGTCAAGTAGAAATTTGCATCAAATTTTATATCAATTATAATTAGTCATCAGTCATAAGTCGTCAGTAAGTCATGGAAGTCATGTCAGGCTCTTCTGGGTATAGTGGTGGCCTCATTACTCAAGCTCATGTAATGAGATTTGGCGGCAACGAGGAAATGCACGATACGCTATTTCTTAGTGATTCTTTCATTTGTGCTCTTTCACTGAACAAAATGCCACCAAAATTGACTAATTTCACTCAATATCAACACGAAATACAATAACTATGAAAAAACTTCGACCATCTTTTTTCTCGATGGCGCCAAAACTCTCCAAAAGTGGATTTAAAATACTTCTGTACATTTTAAAAAACCGTAAAAAAGTATAGTGAAGAACAAACCTCACAAAATTCATGAAACTGAACAACTCGGTATGAATTTATGTCCATAACTTATTCAGCGAGATGTACTTACAGAGTCAAGATATAACTTTATAATGAGTTCACATTCAGAGATATTGGAATTTGACGTATCGATACTTTTATTGTGAGGTTGTTCTTGTTTATCCGTGTTGGTCGAAGCTCCTTTGCAGAATAAACCATCTGCCTTCCTGCCAGGTAGCTCGTAAAAGGCTAGCATGGACTTACAGTCACTAACACCGTAACATCTTACTAGGTGGTAGAGTTTCGCAGCGACTCGCCCAGATAGGTACCACCGCCTTACCTATTCCTGTCGCCATAACGTCAACGGTTGCCGTTGACGTGTTCTGGTTGGAGGGTAAGGTAGCCGGCAAACTTACTTTTACTCGACGCCTAACATCCCGGCCTCAAGTTGGCAACGTATCATACCACCTTTGGTACCTTTTGGCGGCGTAAATTTCTTACCATTAGGAAATCCGTCTGCTTGTTTGCCTTCCAGTGTTATAAAAAAAAGAAATGATTTGTTATATTATGATGGCCTGCATCACAAGCATTTGGATCTCCCGCAGTCATTACGTCGCCTTACTAACGATGTTAATATGTCACTGTTCTGGGGACCTTAATCCTAAAATAAGTTTTGTGGCTATTCTAGTCTCCAAATCGGAACACGAGCTTTGCAAGCACTGACGTTTAATCAAAATTCTTAATGGCCTCAGTGATCTAGTGGTCCGGTGTCGGACTTGATTTCATAAGGTCGCGGGTTCGATCCCCGAGTCGGGCAACAAAAAAAATGAAAATTTGTAATTTCAATTTTCTAATAAAAATAACGTTGCCCGAGATTGGATATGTGCCCGGTAGGCGATAGGCTTGCCACCTATCACATTATGGGATTTAGTACCTTCGGCTAGTCTTGGGTGTCCTGGTTGTGCAGAGGCACAACCAGGAATATTCTCCATTCGGGAATATGGGCGTGAAGATACTTTTTTTTAAACAAAGCTCAATCGACTCATTGCAGGACTCTTCTACGTTGTATTTTCTTGTAAACTGGTTAATTATTAATCACGCTATGAATTCAAAAAGAACATTAACAATCGCCTCTGTGGTCGCCTGTGCGGTACGATTGCTAGACTTGACTTCATGAGATTCCGGGTTCGATTCTCCGAGCGGGTAACAAACTCAAAATGTTTTTTTCAACTTTCTACTGCAAACATTGTTGACTGAGATTTGATATGTGCCCGGTTGGCGATAGGTTTGCCACCTATCACATTGTGGGACTTTGTGTCTAGTCATGGATGCCTAGTAGTGCTGCTGCTTACCTTTTTGGAGACACTTTGTTTTAACATAACTACTAAATCTCCAAATAAAACTATCCCTAAACTATCCCGAGTGACATTAACTGTTATAGTTATATTGTTATTATATGTTATCACTAGATAAGAAACCGGCTTAGCTCGGGTAAAAAGTGACTCATAATATACATCTAGGTGCAAAATGTAGGTAGATATTTCTGCAGTCACCGGTTTTCAAGAAATATTAAAGGCATAAGCAAGACATAGATTCGTATAGCTTCATTCATTGTGTTTAATAAATTAAATAAAAACTGCCCAAGTTTTTACATAAATAATTTTTAGTAAAGTAAAGTAACATAAAGTAACAAAACAAATTGCAAAGACTACTTATCCGAGAATTTGGCAACGGTACTTATAAAGGAATATTCTCTATTACACATCACAAAACGGAACGTTTATTAGCTACCCAAGATGGTGACTGTGATTTGTCTGTCAACACATTAGAATTTAACATAGAATTTAACAAAATACTTGACAATCCGAATTTTGCGGATATATGTTGTCGACTCAAAATCATTAATTTTGTATGTTTTATTATTCAGGTAAGGTTTCAATCGAGTCTACCGTACCCCTTGACGAAATTATTAATATAGATAGTCTCCCTGTATAACAATATGTATAGATCCCAAGTTTTAATCAAATACAAATCCATGATTTACAATGTCGTAGCTCTTGCCTCTTTGTCATAAAAAATATACGAGTCTATAAATGGCTGTATTTATTGCGGTTTTATATTACTCTCTCGGTCCCGAGCGAGCGGTTTGTGACTGCTTAAGTGATCAACTGTTTTCCCACAAATATATCGATAAATAGCCCACACTAGCTTGATATTAACAACTTACTGTTTCTAAGGTAATAATTAAAGTTGTTCTTCTATTTTTAACCGGGTTCAAAAAAAGAAGGTTCTCAAATCGGCCGGTATATTTTTTTACGTATGTAAACCAATTTCTCCTTGATTTCTGAACCAATTAACGTAATTCTTTTTTTGTTTGATGCGTAATAGTTTTGAATTGGTCCCATAAAATTTTATTCAGGTAGGCCCATTAGTTTTTGTTTTATGAGCATTTTTTACCTATTTTCACATATCCTGATGTTTATTTTTATTGAATTAAATCATATTAGCAATAAACTAAAAAGTATTAAATAAAAATAACAACGTTCATTAAAACCGAATTAAAAACTAAAAATTAAAAAATAACAAATATTTAACATTAATTATATACTATCTATTACTAATATGTGGTATTTACTGATAGGTTTGAAGTCGGTGCCAAGCCTAAACTAATAATTATATTATAAGTAAGTATTAAATTGGATTGACTTCAAACGTATAGGTAAATAGAACATATAAGTAATAAAAAGGTAGTATATAGTTAATATACAATATTTATTATTTTTTACTTTTTAGTTTTGAAGTCGGATTTAATTAACGTAGTTATTTTTATTTCTGCAATTTTCGCAGTTGTTTTATAAGAACTTTCTCTTATCAATAATTATTGACCCAGAAAAATAAGAACTAACAAAAATGTTCCCCGTGTTGTTCTGGGCTCCTTTGCAGAATAGATCAAATGCCTTCCTATCAGGCAGCTCGTGAAACGCAAGCATAGACTTACCGTCACTAACACCGTGACATCTGACTAGGTGGTAAAGTTTTGCAGCGACTCTCCCGGATTGGTATCACAGTTTTACCTATTCCCGCCGCCATAGCTTGCCGTTGATGTGTTCCGGTTCGGAGGATCAATTAGTCAACAAACTTGCTTTTGCTAGAGGCCTAACATCCCGGTCCAGGTTGGCAACGCACACACATCCGTCGGCTTGTAATATCCGGACCGAACGGTCCAAAAAATATTCATTTGAATAGATACTTCCATTCTCTAACACGTTTTCTTCTTGTATGACTTGAATGGTTGGTAAATCATTGGATGGAAGCAAAAACAATATATGTCGGTTTTTTTGCAGTTTTACTTCGCATATTCGCCGATTCAAAATATTTATTATCTGTGGTAGCGTAACGCATATTCCCCGTGTTGGTCCGGGCTCCTTTGTAGAATAGACCATCTGCCTTCCTTGCCAGGCAGCTCGTAAAAGGCGAGCAAAGGCTCACCGTCACTAACACCGTGAATTCTGACTAGGTGGTAGAGTTTGGCAGCGACTCGCCCGGATTGGTACCACCGCCTTACCTATTCCTGCCGCCATAGCTTGTAGTTGACATGTTCCGGTTCAGAGGATAAATTAGCCAACAAACTTGCTTTTGCTACAGGCCTAACATCCCGGTTCAGGTTGGCAACACACTATTATCACCTTTGGTGTCTCTAGGCGGCGTGTATTTCTTACCACCAGGCAATTCGTCTGCTTGCTTTCCTATCATAAAAAACTATTTATTGATGATGTGACTAAGGTAAATGGGATTTAATTTTTATACATATCCCCATCCCTATTACGCTTGGTGCTAGCATTACACCTAAATATACAATACTTTTTTCCATACTAACTTTTAATAGATGTTAATGTCAAGCGTCACGAAGTTCGTCGGGTCGGCTAGTTAACATAAAAACATATGTAGCCTTTCTTTACAATAATTTATAAGATGTAAAACTACATGACACCGACTACATGACCAAGTCCTTTAAGTAGGTACACAAGAAATATGCTACCTTCTTATAATTATTTATTTAAGACCTAGTGCTCTCCTCAAAAATCGGACTTCGATTTCAATTAGTCATTCATCTAGATGAAAAATACAAAAATCAAATATTTTCCTCGAATTCCCTGAGATTCCACTTACAGATCTAGACTTGGTGGAAAAAAGACTATCTCCGAAATGCGTTCTTTCAAATAAAACTAATATAAAGACATAATAATACTTACTCTGTGATAGAGGTATCAAATATACGAAAAAACTTTAAAACCCGACTAGTAGTTTGAGACACCAGCTGCGAAAAAAACACTTTTTTCTATACCTACACATACGCAGATAGAGATTGCTATTATTATAAAACTATAGAATACAAAAGCATACATACAATCATACTTATCTTCAGTTTAAGTCCCTTACAGGGAAGGCAGAGAATATCGAGTGCCAAATCTCACGATGCTGGTAGACCGGCCTGGCTACCTCCACGTTCATTAAACTTTTCATACAAAGTAATTATGCACTAGAATGATTATTTAAATCCTTGTAATAAGTGAAGAACAGCTGAAGGATCCTAGTTCCACCACCATTATCATTAAGAGTGAATAAATCTACTAAGTTATAAGAATTGAAGAAGTTTCGTACGTAACTATAAATGTCTGTGTAATAATTACAGTAAAATTAAGCTAATTAAATGTTTGATGGTACCTATGGCGTATTTCGGTACGATATAGGTATTCTATTCCAGCGTATTTTAGGCAAAATAAACAATAATAAATTGAAGTCAATAGGTTTTTTAATATTGGTATAGAATTCATACTGAATCCGACTTCAATATGGATGCCATAGCAAAATTAATTAGAATTCATACTGAACCCGACTTCAATATGGATTCTATACCAAAATTAATTGGTTTTCATATTGAAGTCGGAGATTAAATAATACTTTACATCTCAAATTAATATTATTATTATTATTTTTTATGATATTAGAAGGCAAACAAGCAGACGGATTTCCTGATGGTAAGAAATTCACGCCGCCTAGAGACACCAAAGGTGGTAATGGTGCGTTGCCAACCTGGGGCCGGGATGTTAGGCCTCGAGCAAAAGTAAATTTACCGGCTACCTTACCCTCCGAACCGGAACACGTCATGACGTTATGGCGGTAGGAATAGGTAAGGCGGTAGTACCAATCCGGGCGAGTCGCTGCCAAACTCTACCACCTAGTCAGATTTCACGGTGTTAGTGACGGTGAGCTTTTGCTTGCCTTTTACGAGCTGCCTGGCAAGGAAGGCAGATGGTCTATTCTACAAAGGAGCCCGGACCAACACGGTGAATATGCGAAGTAAAACTACAAAAAAAACGACATAATATATTGTCGTTGCTACTATACAGTAAGTTACCGACCATTTAAGTCATACAAGAAGAAACCATGTTAGAGAATGGAAGTATCTTTTCAAATGAATATTTTTTGGACGGTTCGGTCCGGATATTACAAGCCGACGGATGTGTGTACGTAGCAATAGTTGTGCACCGACTTCCTCCACAAAAACGGGCTGTTGTTATTTGTGATAATATAGTGATATCGGGTGTTTGGCAGCTCTCTAAATAAAATACAATCTATAGAAATATTTGTGGACTAGATACATGGCCTGTTAACTGACCCAAAGTAATTTTTGGTTACTTTAGGTCAGATAACAGGCCGCATACATACATTTCTTTGCGCCTAGTTTCCCCGTGTTGGTCCGGGCTCCTTTGCAGAATAGACCATCTGCCTTTCTTGCCAGGCAGCTCGTAAAAGGCGAGCATAGGCTTATCGTCGCTAACACCGTGACATCTGACTAGGTGGTAGAGTTTCGCAGCGACTCGCCCGGGTTGGTACCACCGCCTTACCTATTCCTGCCGCCGTAACGTCATGACGTGTTCCGGTCCGGAGGGTAAGGTAGCCGGTTAACTTACTCTTGCTCGAGGCCTAACATCCTGACCTCAGGTTGGCAACGCATCATTAACATCTTTGGTGTCTCTAGGCGGCGTGAATTTCTTACCATCAGGAAATCCGCCTGCTTGTTTGCCTTCCTATAACATAAAAAAAAACAGTCCCTTTGAAAAGTATGCAAAGAGTCTTATACAGTATACAATTTACATGCGTTTTTACATTTTCTATAGATAGAGGTCAACGGTATTATAATAATAATTTTTTTTTTGAAAAGAAGGTGATAATTCCTAGGTATACTTACTGATTACCTCCTAATTGGAGTTTGTTCAAACAGTCTAACAAACATTTGTATGGTGTTTATATAACAAATATTTTGTTAGTGTTTGTTTTTATGTTTCTACATAAAAACTAACAAAATATTAGGATAAAATTCAATTATAAATTGTAAAGCTTTAGGTGACGTGTGTTTGTTGCTATTAGTTTTTAAGTAGGTATTTGAAACTTTTTAAAATAACAATATATTTATCCTTATTTTAATCAACTTTGCATGTCCCCTCCTACATGAGCGTTTATTAAGAAAAATAACTAAAAATAAAAAAAACCAGCCCCTCGTATATTAAAAATCAGAACTAACTTGGTTTCGGAGTTGTACAAAACTTAATACCATATTATTACAAAAATGTAATGTTACGACGCAAAAAATACTTTTGAAGATTTAGCAGTCAATTGTATAAGCACTTAACCCATTATGATAATTCAATTTACAATTTAATTATTTTTTTTCCCCGTGTTGGTCCGGGCTTCTTTGTAGAACAGACCATCTGCCTTCCTTGCCAGGCAGCTCGTAAAAGGAGAGCATAGGCTCACCGTCACTAAGACCTTGACATCTGACTAGGTGGTAGAGTTTAGCAGCGACTCGTCCGGATTGGTACCACCGTCTTACTTATACCTGCCGCCATAACGTCACGACGTGTTCCAGTTCGGAGGGTAAGGTAGCCGATAAACTTACTTTTGCTCGAGGCCTAACATCCGGGCCTCAGGTTGGCAACGCACCATGACCACCTTTGGTGTCTCTAAGCAGCGTGAATTTTTTACCACCAGGAAATCCGCCTGCTTGTTAGCCTTCATAAAAAAAACTAAATACTTCATAACTTCAATTTTTGCTCTAGCGGTTTAGCCATGAAAGCGAAATAGGTAGGCAGATAGACAATTAGATTTTCAGTTTAATATACTTGTAGTTGATAGGAAGTACTGAATCAGATTTTATAATGTTATGTGTGTAGATATAATCCGTTACCATATTAAGCAGCTTCCTGTATAATAGTCGAACAAACTAGTCGGTACGTTGGAGGGAGGCTGGGCAACGTGTCTAGACATAATTACATCGAGGAAGGATGAGTCCTTCGCCCGGCTACTGCATATGCGAATATCCTACGCGAACGTATCAAAAAGTTAGCTGTTAAAATTTAGCTTTAAAACTGCTCTGAAATCTTTAAGGATTTCTTTAGAAAAAATATTCTATATTGGATCTGAAAGTTTTTGTAACATATCTTTCCATTTAATAAATAATAATAAAAATAAATCTGTACATGATTTTTTTATTTTAAATGACGACTGATTAGTATTACAGGATACAGTTTCCCCCGTGTTGGTCCGGGCTCCTTTGCAGAATAGACCATCTGCCTTTCTTGCCAGGCAGCTCGTAAAAGGCGAGCACAGGCTTATCGTCGCTAACACCATGACATCTGACTAGGTGGTAGAGTTTCGCAGCGACTCGCCCGGATTGGTACCACCGCCTTACCTATTCCTGCCTAAGGTAGCCGGTAAACTTACTTTTGCTCAAGGCCTAACATCCCGGCCTCAGGTTGGCAGCGCACCATTACCACCTTTGGCGTGTCTAGGCGGCGGAAATTTCTTACCATCAGGAAATCCGTCTGCTTGTTGCCTTCCAATATCATAAAAAAAAATTATCATATAATCTATACATATAATGAAATAATAATGAAAATAAATCTGTACATAATTGTTTTTTAAATGACGACTAATTAGTATTACAGGAAACAGAAGCTAAAACAAGGATCAATTAAGTTCCTCCTCTCACTCCCTCTCCAACTCAGTAATGATAATGTGGCTGAGTCGAACAGTCTTGAAGTTTCAGTTCTTCATC
>NJDD01000522.1:5927-28187 GCA_002245505.1 Calephelis nemesis
AGAATAATAACGCTATAGAAACCAAGTCCGCGAGTCCATTTTAAAGCCCGGTGAAGTTGTAAAAACCGCGAGGTTGGCAACACAATAGTCATTCAAAAAAAAAAAAAAAAAAGAGTCCATTTTGAAGCATTTTATTTGGAGCCATTTATGGGTCCAAACGCCAAACCGTGCCGTAGTGTTTATATGCCGTAGTGTTTATGTGTATAAACAAAAATATAATAATAACATTACTTTTCACAGGCAAGCTTTCATTATTTCATAGTATTTTCTAGTTAATTATGTTCAAAAAGAAAAATGTTGTTTATGTATTGTTTCAATGCTCGATGTTGTCGGATCGTTAAAATATTTTCCCACTTTAACTGACCACTTGGTTAATTTTCAAATCGTTTTTACCGATATTTATTTAAGTATGTGATACGTTCTCTTATGACGTAGATGTTGTTTTCGTTAAAAGTTATATTGTATGCATACCTACTTGTGTTACTTGATAATTGAAAAGTCTAACACTGTTTTTGATTTAAAATAGTAATATTGTTTGTCGTTGTTTAAATGACTCCTGTTGACCCTGTTATTACTAACAAATGAGTGGGAAAAAATTCATTTTGTAGAGCACGCCACGCGGGAACTTCAGGCAACCATCAGAGGAAAAATTCCATTACATATTTGATACTCCTTGTAAAGTCCTCCGTCGAAATAAGTTAAATAAAAGCTCATTATTAATTTCAAATATATGAAAGTTATAAAAATATTGAAACAAAAGACTCGGTGTCTGTCATCTATTAAAGGAATTTTATGTAAACTGCAAAAAGACGTTCATTAGTAATGATATGTCTACTGTATTGTACCAAAATGTTTAGTAGCCAATTCAGTAGTTTACTTTTATTTATTTCACACTGGGATCCTCGTAATACAAAAAAAACTAAATGACTACTATATTTGACAGGCAATAGAAAATAAAGTGTTCAAAATATATATAGCTATTTACGTATTAATGTCAAAAACAAATTGTAATCATCGTCGATATCTTTTCCCCATTTTCGGGAAAACTGCACTTTAACCTGGCAGCGTATTACAAGTGCATGTGTGCGTGGTGACAAGCGTAAGCTAGTAATCGCCATGCGTGTGTGAAATAGTTTATTGCTTCAATATTGACACAGCGTTACTATGAAGACTATCTTTCTATAGCGTTATTATTCTAAGTTACAAACTTTTATGACCTATTATAGTCATTTGAGGCTGATTTAAAAAAAATAGCCTCTGCTTGCACTGGGATCTTTAGCTGTATCCAATTCTAAAATTTCAAAATCGATTTAGCAGTTTAGCCGTAAAAGAGCAACAGAAAAATAGCCTTTTGCATTTATAATAATATTGCATGAATAATGTATGTATATGTAGTACTAGTCCCCACGGCGGAAAATGTCTTGTAAACTCTTGTTATTATCAAAAAAAATTAAGTCAGTGAAGTTTTTATGCCTATTTTATTTATAATTACACTGTTGTCGAGTGGTCCGGTGTTTTTGACTACATGAGATCTCATCTTTGGTTCAATTTCCGGATAAGAAGCAACTTACAATATTTTTTTTAATTTTATAATAGGTATAACTTGGCCCGGGACTGGTAAAATGCCTGTAGCAATAGGTGTTCACCTTCCTCGTTATGGGCCCAAATATGGTTGAACTACTTGGTTGAACTGGGAGCATTATTTTCAATTCTACTAAAGAAAATCACACGAAGCATTGGCATTGGCATTTTTATATTTGAACTAAGATAATTATAACATTTTATGTAGGTTTAATTAACATTTCAATATTTTTTATACTAGCGATCTCAACATCTGTGTCAGCTAAACCGTTTTAAAAATGAATATCTCGAAAAATAATGCGATTCTTGTTATTATGAATAGGGCATAAGATAGATTATTTCTTTCAATTTTTCGATCAAATTTCAATCCAACGATTTGAAAAAAAAAATCCATTCTCGAACTCAACCCTTCATTATCGTGGGTGTCGTGGAGCTAAGTCTTCGAGGATACGAAATTGAACATACAATTTTTTTGTAAAATCTTAAAACCCACTGACCTAAATGAATTGGCGGACCCCGCTTCGAATAACCATTCCCAAAGCCTATCGAATGACGACAATCACAAGAAGAAGGCCGTCGGCCGTGGGATCACAATAAAATATGTAAAACATCAGTTGCGTCACCATCACATATGCGAGAGAGAAATACCAATAAGGGCTTAATGTGGTGAATTACCATTGGCTTATTTTTTGTTTCATAAACTCTATTGTACCCTTTTATCTAAAATTTTTAAATAAACACTAACATTTTTAATCTATATTCTATATATTATATAAAAATCAATGCCAATTTTCGTTATAATTTTATAACTCAAGAACGGGCTCACCTGTTCGAACCAAATGTTAACAGGCTTTGTTCGGACTATTTAGCAGATGGTTTTAGTAAAGTTTGCATAAAATCGGTAGAGTGGTTCTTTATTTATCACATTTTTTGTAACAAATGAATTCAATAAAACGATCCGCCATTTTGTTAATGGGTATTTTTCAGTCAAATCGAAACTTTTTTCAGATGGGTATTGTGCCGTCATATTGAAACTATTTACAGTTGCTTTTTTTCAGTTTTATTTTCAGTTGTTATGTCATTCGTGCAGTCATTTTTTTCGTAGCGAAACATTTTTTTAATTTTAATTTTGTTTTAATTTTGTAACTACATATTAACTAAATTAATAGATATAGACTATGTTTGAAATAAGCTTGGTTTTTTTTATCTGAAACTTGTGTAAATGCTTTATACGCTCCAATATGCCGAATCGTCCTAACAAGTATTTAAAATTATGCCTTTGAAAACGGACAATTAACAATAACTTATGTGTACTTCCTACAGCTATCCTGTCTGGAGCTCGCTTTTCAAATGTATTCTGCTATCAAGCGGACGCCCGTCGAGGATGAGGATAAAGATAAAGTGGCCTTGTCAAGGTCATCTCAAACTGAATTCACCACAGTTTACACCAAAATAAAATATAACACAAATTAAAGTGTAGTGTGCAAAAATCCAGTCAGTGAGATGATGATTTGTAGTTTTAAGATATCCCACTAATATTATAAATGCGAAAGTTTGTAAGGATGTGTGTACGTTTGTTACTCTTTCACGCTCGAATGGCTGAACGAATTTGTCTGAAATTTGGAACACAGATAGATTGTGACCTGGATTAACATATAGGCTACTTTTAACGCACAACGGGTTTTTTGCGAAAATACGGCAGAAGCCGCAGGTAACAGCTAGTGTTACATAAATGTCAGATATTTAATTCGGATTCATATAAGACAGAACAACGTCTGTTCGTTCAGCTAGTTTATGGATAGAACCATAAAATAATATAACAATATAATATGTGGTCTAGCGGTCCGACGTCGGACTTGACTTCTTGAGGTCCCGGGTTCGATCCACGTGTCGGGCAAAAAAAAATAGAAAATATATATTTACAATTTTCTAATAAAAGTAACGTTGCCCGGGATTGGATATGTGCCCGATTGGCGATAGGCTTGCCACCTATCACATTATGGGCCAAGTGTCTTCGGTTAGTCTTGGGTGCACTGGTTGTGCCTCTCTCTACCTCTTCGGGGATATCGGCGTGAAGATACTGAGGGCAAAGCTGCGTGAAACATTTAGTAGTTTTTAATAGTGTAAAACTTACAGCAAAATCAGCTATTTCCGATTACAACACCAGAAGCATACCTAACACGTATACATATATTAAAATAAAAACGATGGATAATGAACATTTCGATTTAGCGATAAGGTCTATAACCGCTTGCAAATTGTAACGATCAACCACCGCCAAGCATACAAAGTAGGGCTCCTATGATAAACAAATGCGGACCTTAATGGTCTGGTAGCCTGCCGCTTATAAACATCCTGTGAAGATCGCATGCGTGTGTTTATACAAGGTTTATGTATACGCAAGCGATAATGAATAATGAGAGAAACTCGTACATACAAGAGTAGGTATCTACAGTTAGACAAAAAAAATATTGTTGGCTAAAACCTTTTTAAAAGATAAAAATAACTACGTTAATAAAAACCGACTTCAAAACTAAAAAGTAAAAAATAACAAAGATTTGAATATTATGTATAATATAATAGTATATAATATATAATATGTATAGTAATAATATATAATATAAATAATAGGTGTGAAGTCGGTGCCAAGCCTTAAGCTTATATTTGAAGTAAATATTAAATTGTCTTAGCACCGACTTCAAACTTATTAGTAAACGGCACACATAAATAATAATATTATGTAGTATACCTATACTTAATATTCAATCTTTGTTATTTTTTACTTTTTAGTTTATTTATTTATTTTTAGGTAACTTAACCTAACTTTTATTCCACGGTTTTTTCTTAAGGTTTTTACTACCACATTTTTTTCAGTTCGGTCGCGCATCCCTATCTCCTCCAAGCTTGTCGTAAGGAACTTCATTCCAATTAGAAATTTGTACTCCTGTTCGAAAACGGGACGAGCTGCTAGTATCTAATACACCTGCAGTGTATCAGTAGTCAGTACCGCAGAATCTATATCAAGAAACGTAAACCTTGGCTGCAGCCAGCCATTGTTCTGTAATAGCTAGAGCACGAATGTATTGAGGGCACGACTTAGGACTCGTCCCAAACACAAGCCCTCTTTTGTATGTTACTTTGCGACCGATAAACTTATTTGCATTAGACGATTTGTTATGAACTAATTTCTATTGTAAATAAACTAGATGTGGCCCCCGGCCACGCCCGCAAATTCTGGTTATTTAGCTTTTCCGAGGAAACCCGATAAATATCGAGATAATAATCCTAATTTTTTTATGACATTGGAAGGCAAACAAGCAGACGCATTTCCTAATGGTAAGAAATTCACGCCGCCTAGAGACACCAAAGGTGGTAATGGTGCGTTGCCAACCGGAGTTCGGGCTGTTAGGCCTCGAGCAAAAGTAAGTTTACCGGCTACCTTACCCTACAAACCGGAACACGTCAACGCAAGCATTGGTCGTTATGGCGGTAGGAGTAGGTAAGGCGGTGATACCGATCCGGGCGAGATGCTGCTAAACTCTACTAACTAGTAGGATGTCACGGTGTTAGTAACGGTAAGCCTATGCTCGCCTTTTACGAGCAGATGGTCTATTCTACAAAGGAGCCCGAACTAACATGGGGAAAACAATTCATTCAATAACTCCAAACAAAATTTACATGTAATTTAGATAAGGAATATCTTGATAAAGGCAACTTTCAAACAAAAAAAAATCCATCTCGATTTTGGTCTGTCTCTATAATATGCTACAGACAGACACAGAGACTCGTCAAACTTAAAACACCCATTTGTTTCAGTTGGGGGTTAAAAATTCTATGGTTCTCTATAATATGCTACAGACAGACACAAAGACTCGTCAAACTTAAAACACCCATTTGTTTCAGTTGGGGGTTAAAAATTCTATGGTTCTCCTTTCTCCTATTTCGCATACTTTTTTTGTTATTGAGACAGGGCTTGATTCGATGTTAGAGAATTGACAAATAAATAAATATACTTACTCTTTTTATACAAACACTCCGGTTTCGGAAACTCTTGACACCATCCTCGGATAATACAAGAGCGATTTGATCGTGGAATGTCAACCTAGGTCTCCCAGGGCACCTACATCCGTCCACATTCACACTGTATATCTGCTTTCGCCCAAAATTAATATAATCAATCCCAATCCAAAACTTGCTGTCCAAGTTTGATATTTTGATCCATTTTTATGTTATCGCTTGCCAATAACATATCTGTGGACAGGATTAATATGACAATTAGGATATATAGGATAGGCCGGCGGATAGGCAGCTATCTAGATTGCTTAAAATCCATCTTTAGATATATTCATTATTTCATCTATCATGCTTTCCACATGACTGAACTAGCAAATATATTAACATTTATAATATTATCGCAAGAATGGATAATACCTTAACTTTGATTCCGTAGGTACCGTAACGCAACGCTTCCCAAATTATTAAAAACATCAGACGACGTCCAAAATCAAGATTATTTATATCGTTAAAGTAATGAAAGGGCCAATAGGAAATAAGCAAGTTAATTGACCAATAATAGCGTAAGATATTACCAATTAACTGTCCAAACCCTCGGCGTGTATACATAGAGTACGAAACATGGATATGGTAATAATTTTAGTGACAACACCGACTGGTACCTTGCGTGCTGTCGGTCGCTCGACTTGTTCATCATTCATAATCATATACGTATATTATAAAATAGTAAAACAAGCGATGTCTGTACATGGAAAATATTTTATTGAACTGGCTTACCGAAATAATGCCTTTTTTTTGATAAATTTGACCTAAGCACAAGGCAAGTGCTAGAAATAAAATAACTTGGCTAACCAACGTACGAATTTTATAAAACAATGTATTTTCATGCCCATATCCTCGAAAAGGTAGGAAGTACAACCACTGCATCCACGACTAGCCGAGGACACTAACGGCCGCACTCAGAGACGTCAACTGTTTTTTAATCAGTCATTAAGCCAATATTTTCTATATAAAATTTTGAATTATTAAAGAAAAGTATCTTAAACCACATTTCAGAATATTCATGGCAAGCTTTCAATAATTCATGTGATAGGTGGCAAGTCTATCGTCAACCGGGTACCAATACGACCCCAGGCAACGTTGTTTTAATAAAATTGAAATAACACATTTATTTATTGTTGCCGGACCCGGGGAACGAAGCAGTGACCTCGTGAAGTAATATATGTTTACAGAATATAATAAATTATAGTGGCACTTGAATAATTGCTTAACTAAAACAGACGGGACGGTGTGTGTAGGAAACAGAAAGGTGAACAAGAGAAACAAAACAGAAAACCTGAAGGTAAGAAATACTCGCCGTCTATAGACACAAAACCTAATCTGTTAATTAGCTATCGTAAAGGAACTGGACATTGATTAGTTCCTTATATAAATTAAAGTAACCTACAACTAGAAGGATGGAACGCGACAATAATATACTTTCACAGAATCCTGAAGCAATAAACGTTATGAATTTAAAACATATTTCCAAATGAACTTCATGAGTTCCTGGATTCGATTCCCAGGTCAAGCAACAAAGAGAAAGTGCGGTTTTTTAAATTTTCTAATTAATAAATGTTGCCCGGGATTGGATAAGTGCCCGGTTGGCGATAGACTTGTCACTTATCACAGTGCGGGACTTAGTCTCTTCGGCTAGTCATGGGTGCCCTGGTTGTGCCCCTGCCTATCACTTCAAGGATATGGCGTGAAGATACTTTTTTCTAGAGAAATGTAGTTCATACGTGACTTTTTATAAATAAAACAATCTTTTGAATTTCATAGACCATTTATATTATTATTAAATGAAGTTATTTACGTTTTCTGTTAAAATTCTTGGTTGCTCTTTCGTAACTAATAATACAAAAAGACGTGTTTGTTGAAATATGATTAAAAATAATTAAGTCTTTTTGAATTCCATGTTTATATAATCTGTACAGTCCTCGGAATAAGTTTAATAATTATGCAAATTATTTGGATAACTTATATAAGTTATCCAAATATTTTAGTAACATGGAATTAAACACTTATTCCTTTGAATTTAAATCATAGATTTCATGACACTGCAAGTGCCTCATCCTATTAATATTATAAATGCAAAAGTTTGTATGTTTGTTTATTTATTTGTTACTCTTCACACAAACACTGCTGAACCGATTTTTGTGCAATTTAGCACACATATGGGACTATTACCCACGCGGGCAACCGCTAGTAAGTCATAAGGTTTAAATACCTAGACAAGCAATATCAAAACTATTTAAACTGGAACAATAATATACTTTGTCAATTTTTTTTCTCACTCTTTTTAAAAATAAACAAATATCTCTGGACAAATTATATGCTTGTGATACGGGTGTTAGTCAACGATTGTTATACATAAATACTTAAATAGATATAAGAATGCCTGCCCCCGTCGGGAATCGAACCCGAGCCTAGGCGTAGCCTAGGTAGTTAGGCGTGTACGCTAGCCACTCGACCAACGAGGCGGTCAAACAACAAAGCAAAAAAACAGTACAAGTGTAACGTAGGTTTTTCATTGATTATTTCATTTGACTATTTGTGCAATTGACTATATTAAAATACCAGATCCATTTGCGCTTGCCGCATGCGTGATTGGCCCAAACATTTCAAGAACAATATTCTGCTCTAGCCACAAGGCCGACGACCTGCCAAATACCAATACAACCGAATCAAATAAATGGACTCCAAAATAGGCCGACCACATTTTTATGTTTGCCTATTTTTCATACCGACAGATTTACGAGTGCATACACTTTGAGATATTGTTAGTATTTTATATAATATCGTTTATAATAGATGCTTTTCCTTTCTACATATTGACTTATTTATAAAAGTGGCCATATAGACTTGTCAAAATGGGCAGGTCTGAACCTACAAGAAATGCGAAAATCTACGTATATAAAGCAATACCATTTACCAATCGCATCTGCAACAGAGAAATCACAGTGAGAGTGAGAGAAAGGACAGATTGGTTCAGTCATGTGGAAAAAATGTCAGATGAAAGATTGACCAATGATCGAGCTCGAGCTATTATAACATTAGGGTGGTGTCAAGAGTTCAAAATGTTAACTGACCGTAACCTAAGAACGATATCGATCGCGTCAGCTTTCAGTCAGAAGTCGGTCAATCCGTTCAACAGTTGTAAGCAATCAGAAACAGTCATACCCAGAGATACACTAAACTTATAATACCCACCTTTTTCTACTGGGGATTAAAAAACAAACAAACAATAACAAACAATAAGTAAAGAATTCTGCAGAAAACATAATATTTGACACTCGTTGCTCTTTGCCAACAACTCAAAGGACAAGTGTGAAAATAAGCACATGTATGTATTATTTTAAACCTGCTTATCACGCAAAACCGTGATTTTATTGTTTACTTATTGAGGTTGACTAACACTAACCCATTGTATTATTATTACATTTTGCCTTTAGTCGACATGTTACGTCATCAATTTTAGCGATAACAAAAATTGCTTATCAGATATTAAGTTGCATGGTAAAACTCAATACTTACGTCTGCAATTCGATATCAAAAGGAAATGTCTGTTTTAAAGATATTGGAAGGCAAACAAGCAGACGGATTTCCTGATGGTAAGAAATTCACGCCGCCTAGAGAATGTGGTAATGATGCTTTGCCAATCTGAGGCCGGGATGTTAGGCCTCGAGCAAAAGTAATTTTACCGGCTACCTTACCCTCCGAACCGGAACACGTTATGACGTCATGGCGGCAGAAATAGGTAAGGCGGTGGTACCAATCCGGGTGAGTCGCTGCTACTCTCTCTAACTCTACCACTTAGTCAGATGTCACGGTGTTGGTGACCATAAGCCTATGCTCGCCTTTTACGAGCTGCCTGGCACCAAGGCAGATGATTTATTCTGCAAAGGAGCCTGGACCAACACAGGGGTTTTTCTCCAACACAATCGGCTTATATTTTTTTTAAATTTTTAAATGCAGTTCTACTCGTCACTAAAATAAATAGCACATAATATATAATTATACGATAACTCTTTATTGTGCACCAAATAAAGATTAATTACAAATACATCAAATAAAACATAAATTATAAGATACACGAAGGCGGCCTTATCGACAAGTCAGCGATTTCTTCCAGGCAACCCTCAAGTATGGAACAAAATTTAACAGAATACTGTGTAATGGTGCTCTTAAAAATATAAAAATGCATCTACTAATAGACAAAATAAATCGTCCTAAAAGCAGAGATCTGTTTTAATTATAGGTATTTGAATTTAGAACAAGCAATAAAATTATTAATCACAGTGAATGCAGAATGTGGCGCTTTAACATACTTTTGAAAATATTAATATTTGGAGCTCTCCTGATATCTACGGGAAGAGAATTCCAAAGCCTCACTGCTTGCGAGGTAAAAGAACGGATATAGTACCTAATAAGTGTTACGAGAGGGAACTTGAAGTAATATGAATAGATCTTTTTTGCCTCACTACAAAAAAAACTAGAGTGCTGTTTTACTAAACACTTTGTTATCAACTAGCTGCTCCGGCGAAATTCGTTCCACCCGATCTATGATGATGGGATGATGGGAAATGCTGTTTTTCTTGTTTGCTCGAAGTCGAACGGAATAAAAGTATCTCATGCCCGTCTCCTGCTTCTGGGCTACCACTTCATAAACATTCGAAATCGATTCAGGCATTCTTGAGTTATAAATAGTGTAACTAACACGACTTTCTTTCATATTATATATATAAAGATAAATGAATCCCCATTTCTTGTGGTCATCGCATCACACCTGAACGGATGGACCAATTTTGCTGATTCTTGTACTGTTTTGTTGCTTATTGTCAGGAGAAGATTCTTATGAGAAGAAAAGCTGGGAAAATTGCAAGGAGAATGGAAAAAATAATGCATAAATCCACACAAACTGTAAGCCAGTGTCAGACGACACGAAGTTCGCCGGCTCAGCTAGTATATATAAGGTAAGTGTTTTAAAACAAATGTTCAAACAGGTCGCAAAGTTTGAATCCCGCATAATTTTCTCATGAAACATATATCCCTTGTTACGATATACTACTTATTCTAATGTTCCACTTAAAGCTCTCCAACTCATCCAACGCACACGGCTAGTTTCCAAACTTTTCAGTTGTTACTTGTTAAACTGTGGAACTTCTGTAGAACTGGAAAGTTGGAGTCTTTTCAAATGAGAGAACATAAAGTGCAGTAACTTGTTTTGTTTAAAAGAATGAAGTTACAAAATGTAGAGCGTACAGCAGCTCGTTTATTGGAAAATGTATTACGAATAATATTGCAAAATAAAATATTTTTATTAATTGCTAGCTGTTACGGCAAACTTTGTACCACCCGTTAATTTTGTATTAAATCAAAAATTGTTATTTCCTAGTTTTCTAGCATTTTTTACATTTTCTTATCTGTTAAACTTTCTCCGGATTTCATTACACAGTTAAAAATTTAGCCAAGTTGCGCTGCGCGCTTATGCGCTTTTATAAATTTCGGCGATTATTTTTTACTAGTGGTCGCCCATTAGTCGAAATTCGACCATAATAAATTTTAATATCTTGTTGATAAGAACGTCATCTTCATTTATCATGACCGACTACTTTGTTTCCAAATTGTATGGTGCGCCATCTGTGATCTTTTATCGTTATCATCAATGTATTTGTTTGTGTGTGTGTCAAATGCATTTTAGTACGTGTAATGTTTTATTTTTTGAATTAATGCAATTTATAAACATTATCATTAAAAATATTAGCGTTCTGCACTTCTCCTACACAAACTATAAGTGTACCAAATTTCATACACTTCCGTCAGCGCAATTTTCGTAAAAAGGGGTAAAAATGGGGGTGGGGGGTTTGCTTCACATATTAATATTATGATATTTTATATAGATCTATGACATATTAATTAAAACGTAACAAATGTTGATTTATTACTTTTAAATTTTGAACTGATACCTTAGTAGTAGACGTATCTTTTGTTATAAGATACGAGTAGGTTGCAGAAATTTGCCGATAGAGATGTTTTCCCATTTTCTCAAAAACTGAAAACGGCAACGACATATCAACGTACCAAATATGTAATATATTGAAATGTTGCCATCCTCGGCACTTGGTGAAATATTTATTATGTGTTTTGTTTCGTATACGAAACACTTTTCCTGCTTCACTTAATAAGTAACTTAAGTTAAACTGTTCAACTGTAATAGTTCATATTATATTAAAAAAATATAAAAGGTAAAAACTTAAGGTGTCCAAAGAAATCAAAAAAAGAGTGTGACTGAAATTTTGAAGTCGTCGATACATGTTCATGCTAGACGGGTCTTCAAAAAGGTATCTCATTAAAGAGAAAAAATATCATGAGTCTAATTAAGGGAGGGGTCAGGGAGCTTAACGAACCCAACTCCCTAAGGTTCTGGCTTCATTAGGGCTCGTTAATCAACTTCTGATTTAATAAAATTTGCATGAAAATAAGAACATTTTTAGGTCCTCGGCCTGTCCATTGGCTTCTTTATCGAATACTAGCTGTTTACCCGCGACTTCGTCAGCAAGGAATAGTTTTTCTCACCAACTTTCATTATATCATAATATTCTTTTGAAAAGAAGTTAAGTAGCCCACGGTTTATCTCGGCTCTTTGGCTATATGCATATCGAATTTCATCAAAACCGATTCAGCATTTTTGCTGTGAGTGCATCAGGTACACAGACGGACTTTCGCATTTATAATGTTACAGGTATGGGTACGAGTAGGTTATTTAATTATCTGCAAATAACTTTGTTTTGCCTGTTACTTAGTGACAGATTTGCAGCGATTTGTCCAGATCCTCCGTGTTGGTTCGGGCTTCTTAGCAGAATAGACTATCTACCTTCCTGGCAGGCAGCTTGTAAAATATGCTTGCCGTCACTAACACCGTGACATCTGACTAGGTGGTAAGAGTTTTGCAGCGACTCACCCGGATTGGTACCACCGCCTTATCTATTCCTGTCGCCATAACGTCATGACGTGTTCCGGTTTGGAGGGTAAGGTAGCCGGTAAACTTACTTTTGGTCGAGGCCTAACATTTCGGTCCAGGTTGGCAACACACCATAACCACATGTAGTGTCTAGAACGTGAGTTTCTTGTTGGTAAATAATTAATCTTGTCCAACTTACAAACGTTGAGATGGAAAAAGATGTTTAGAAAGAGAACGCTTCATCATCACTACACAGTATAAAAAAAGTCGCTTCCTCTGTCCCTTTGTGCTTAAATCTTTAAAATGCAACGGATTTTGATTTAATTTTTTTAATAGATAAAGTGATTGAAGAGGAAGGTTTATACGTATATAAACCCGTGCTAAGCAAGGACGTGCCGCTGGTTTGAAGATAAATCAAACCCGAGCCCCGTCAATTTGTATCATCAAGCGTGTGCACTAACCACTCGACCAACGAGGGGGTATAATCGAATATGGAGAGCACCCACGTAACGCGTCGGAGCGTTAAATGTTCTATTTGAAGCTTGCGTTTTAGGAATCGGCGCTTTGATCCTTGAACGGCCTTCGGTGATTGGTCCACCTTTGAGCATATATTTAGACTGGAAAGTATCAAATTGTGTGAATTACGACTTCCTCTTGTATCAAGCGCAGTATTAAAAATATTTGGGATTCTCCTACCATATTTCTCTGCGGGTTTATTAATTTTTCACCGACTCCAAAGAGAGGAGGTTATCAAGTGTGTTTGTATGTTTTTTATTACTTGTTTTACTAGCAGCCCGCCCCGGCTTCGCACGGTTGTCAAATATACTTATAAACCTTCCTCTTCAATCACTCTATTCAACATCAAAATCCGATACGTAGTTTTAAAGATTTAAGCATACAAAGGGACACATGGACGGATGGAAAGGAAGCGAATTTATTTTATAATATGTAGTTATGTAACAGGACAGCGATCAAGCACGCGGGTCCCGATGGTAAGAGACCACTTATAGACACAATAGATGTTATGGGTGCGTCCCTTTCACCCCGGCCTAAGAACAGTCCTTAGGCCGGGATGGTAGGCTTATTGTGCAAGTCTACTTTCTACCCTAACCCCCAGACCGGAAAATGGCCAAGTCATTATTGCGATAGAATTACTTACGGCGGTAGAGACACGGTGGTACTGCACAACACTCTACGAGCAATGGGTCTTGATCGTAAGGACCTATAGTATCCTGTGTTCGCCTCTTACAAACTGTCAGGCAGAGGAGCAGATGGTCTATATAAATATGAATTCCGTAGAAAAATAAGAACTCTTACCTATTTGATACCCGATTACTCGACTGATAACGAACCGATTTCGATAATTGGATAGATGGACGGAAAGATAGGTCATACTTCATAAGATAATTTTGTCATGATCCGATTTGTGGTTTTTGAGTTATCCTACTAATATTATAAATGCGAAAGTTTGTAAGTATGTATGGATGTTTGTTACTCATGCTCGAATCGCTGAACGGATTTGTCTGAAATTTGGAACACAGATAGATTTTGACCTGGATTAACATATAGGCTACTTTTAAACCCGATCGCACAATGGGTTCCTGTGAAAATGCGGGTGAATCCGCAGGCAATAGCTATTATATGTATAATAATAATGACTATATTTTACCTATGTTGACGACTGCCTTTTTAACGATTATTATTTTTTAGATGAAAGTTTTCTACGCATTATCCTACTAATATTATAAATGCCAAAGTTTGTATATTTGTTTATTACTTCTTCATGCAAAAACTAGTGAGCAGATTTTCATGAAATCAGAACACACGTAAAGGATTACTTGGATTAACACATAGGTTAGTTTTTATCCCTAAAAAATGTTTATGTGGGTCTATTAACCACGCGGGCAACGCCGCGGGTAGCAGCTAGTTAAGTATAACTTATATCTACTTGTGGAATGTAAGTGAAATTTAAGTGGGACCATCTCGGAACTAATAGCTGTTTTTAGATAAAAGGATCAAATAACGATGTGGTAATAAAACAATTGGGGTCGATTTTTGCATTTTTACTGGGCATTAATTAAATGTTTCATTATTACAAGATGGCGAGCTTCCAGCCGGCTCCGCTGATGATAAAAGGCAACCTTCGTTTATGGACACCACTTCAACTGGTTCATAGCTGGCTTACGACCATGCGCAAATCGAGAATAAACATACATACATATCTTTATGCCAAGTCCCTTACGGGGTAGGCAGATAGTGTCGAGTGTCAAATCTCACGATCCTGAGAAACCTGTCCAGCTTCCTTAACATACATTGCCCTTTTCATACAAACACGCCTTTTTCGGAGACTCTCGATAGCACCCTCGGATAATATCCGAGCTATCTAATCGAGGAATATTAACCTTGTTACGTATTCGATCAACGAATGTTACACGAGAAAAGAGAAAACACATGATATTATTTGTTCTCGTTTAAAAAAACCAACCTCTCACAGTAAAAAAAATATCCTCTAGTGGTAAGTCGCAAACGAAACCTAGTGTAGCGGCATCAAATTACCCACATTGCGGTTAATGAGGGACGCAATGGTATCGGGTATTGCAATCAGTTCGATTCTTACGCAACAAACCCAGGAGCGTGACACGTTGGCACACTGACTCTAATTTGTATATAATCACATTTATGAGCAAGTGGTCTACTTGGGAGCTTGCGGATACAGTTAACATTTACTACGTGAAATATTTCCTGTTTCGATTCTTCGCTCTTGATTAACATGTAAAGCAAAAACTTAATTACTCTTTTACCAACTTTGAAGAAAGCAGTAGGATTTATGTAGGACTCCTATATATTTCTTATGTATGTTATCTATATACATATGTTATATTATCGCCTCTGTGGTCTAGCGGTTCAGGTGTTGGACTTGACTGCATGAGGTCTCGGGTTCGAGTCCCGGGTCGGGCACCAAGAAGAAAAATTTGGATTTTCCTATTTTTTAATAAAAAAATTTTACTCGGGATTGGATATGTGCCTGGTTGGCGATATGCTTGCCACCTATTACATTGTGTGTTTCTTTGGCTAGTCTTAGGTGCCCTGTTTGTGCCTCCAGCCTACCACTTTGGGGATATGGGCGTGAAGATACTTTTAGCTTTTTTAGAGAGGCGTCTGTGAAGACAGCAGGAGCTTATATTTTTACTTCTATATATTTATTATGTATGTTAATCGAACTCTCGGTCATTTTTGAACCGATTTTAAAGATGCTTTATTTTCCTTAAAAGGATGCACTTCCACGATGGTCCCATTGCCACCAAGTCTGGATATGATAATAGGGATAACTGCACTTACATTATTAAGACCATTCATTTTTTCAATAGTTTTCACTTTTTTGCGTGATGCGAACGGTTCTCATTAAGCGAAAAACATACATCAGAGACTCTATAGCTGCGTTGCAGGTCTGCAAGTATACCAAGATTTGACCCACGATACTCTCTGTCTATCCCAAAAGGGACTTGGCGTGAAGATGTGTGTGTTTGTGTGTGTATGTGTATGTGTGTGTGTGTGTGCTACGTAGTCTACTGTTCTGATCGAAACATGGCACTGATTTTAGCAGCAGCAATACATAAGGCGATGGATCTCTAATCTCTATTACAAAAATTATATTTCAAAGGTGGGTTAACCTCTTCACTCCGTAATAACTGAACAGGTTCCTGGTCGGATATTTTATGGGAAAGGTAGGCAAACGAGCAAATCATAGTTTCATGGCAAGATACGAATTGCTCTAAACGCCAGAAATGATATTTTTTGACAATTTGCTTCTTCGATTATTTTTTTTATACAAGAGGAGGCAAACGAGCAAGTGGGTCACCTGATGGAAAGTGATCACCGCCGCCCACGGACATCGCAACACAGATCAGTACTGATGCGTTGCCAACTTTAAGGAATGAGTACGTTTTTTTCTTGAAGGTCCCTAAGATTACTGCGCGTAGCCTCAAAGGTATGCGTACCACCAATTGGGACATACTGCTCTAGAATTTAATAATTGATGGGCTATATAATATGTATTATGATCTAGCCGTTCCACACACACATACACGCAATTCTGTATCCATTTATCTCAATGATCGCAGCAACATCATGACATCATACTTAATTCTGATCTGACCTATGTTAATTGTATTCAGTTTTTTGCTGACGCCGCGCACCACATGGCCAGCACTTGCCAAACAATGTGGCAAAATTATTAGCATTAAGGAACAATGAGGGCCTCTTTAATCTGAATCACTATCTATATACATAAAAATCAATGCCACTTTTCGTTGTAATTTTATAACTCAAGAACGGGCTCACCGATCCAGACCAAATGTTTAGGCTTTGTTTGAACTATTTAGTAGAAGGTTTATGTGAAGTTTGCATAAAATCGGTGGAGCGGTTCTTCATTTATCACATGAAGAGTGTTGTGGTGTCACATTGAAACTTTTTCAGTTGTTTGTTTTTGTTGTTGTTGTTGTTTTTGGGCCGCTAGTATTGTATAAAACAAAGTCGCTTTCCGCCGTCCTGTCAATAGGTATGCTTAAAAAAAGCATTTATAGCAGTCTACCACGCAACGGGTTTTAATGTTTTTTTTAAATAAAGTGATTCATGATAAAGTTTAATATGTATAATAACATAAATTCTGTGCACCCGTGCGAAGCTGGGAAGGGCTGCTAGTATTCCGTAACCCTGCAGTATTCGGTACTCCTGGGTGTAGAATAGACCACCTACCTCGTTGGTCGAATTGGTCATCATTAAAAATATCGCTGTAGTATGATCATAGATTCTGTGAAACCATATTATGGCAAGGATCTACCCTAGGCCTTAGGCCTTACCTACATCTGCATCATAACAATAGTTTCAAGTTCCGGCATCCGGCCCGATGAGGAACAACCACGACTAGCCGAAGACACTAAGTCCCACAATGTGAAAGGTGGCAAGCCTATCGCCATCCGGAAAAATTTAAATACACATTTTCTATTTTTTTTTGTTGCCTGATCGCGGCCGGGATCTCAAGAAGTCAAATCCGACGCCGGAACGCTAGACCACAGAGGCGATCTTTACAAATAAATATCAAATTGAAATCCAACAACTTGATAATGGGGAGCATCTGGATAGCGTCTCGATGATAATACGACCGAGTCTCAAGTCACTTCCCCCAAGGTAATGTCACTAATGCATCCGTAATTTTACGCACGACGCACACCGGAAGGGCCTGAGAGACAGGTACAGGTTATGACATAGACATTTGCTGAGCTATTATGAAATAAATTACCGGTGGCAATTCTGAATCATTTCGACTTAAGGACCTTTAGGAAAAGTCAAATTTATAGAAATGCGGCAACGTAACTGCAAGCCCTCTGGTGTTAGAGGACGAAGGAAGCAAACCGCTTACTCGTTTGCCTAATCACTATATAGTATATAAAACAAAGTCGCTTCCTCTGTTCCTATGTCCATTTATATGCTTAAATCTTTAAAAATACGCAACGGCTTTTGATGCGTTTTTTTTAATAGATAAAGTGATTGAAGAGGAAGGTTTATATGTATATTTCATAACCGTGCGAAGCCGGGGCGGGCTGCTAGTATTTTATAAAAGAAACATAAATGGTATACTCTGGCACTCAATAGAATCTCAGCTATCGTTATCACTAACTATATTTAGAAAAAACTGCGATAATCATTCATAATTCAGGTTTTAATTAAACGATAAAATAATCAGACGCTCACGAGGAAAGGATATTGAGTGGTGTTATATTTAATTTGTCGTACACGTGTACATCCACACGTCTTCACACCAAGTCCCTTTCCGGGTAGGCAGAGATTATCGAGTCTTTGCCCGTGTAGGACCACGGTGTAGAATAGACCATCTGCCTTCCTGTCAGGCAGCTTGTAAGAGACGACCGTTAATGGCAGAGTGCACTGCAGCAAGCCAGCAAGTAAGCAAGAGTTGGCGCGATTTTGTTCCGGTGGTAGTTTGTAAAAATGTCGACGCGCACAAGTACTACTTGAATAAAGATTTTTCTGATTCTGATTCAACAAACTCAAGTAAGAATCAACCGCTTTAAATATTTCTGACGCCATAATGACAATGCCATGTCCCGGTTCGGAGGTCGGATAGCCGGTAGACTTGTACAATTGGCCTAGCATCCCAGTCACAAGACAGTAACACACCTGAAACAGTTTCGACAGGCCCCAGTTGCCTCTTACCATCAGGAGACCCGTATCCTTGCTCGCTGAACTTTCATTCACTTAAAAAAATATCACAATTTCTGTAAACCTGCCCAGCTTCATCCACAAACATTACTCTTTTCATACGAACAAGCCAATTTCGGGAATCTTGAGACCACCCTCGACTAATATCCGAACGGCTATGGAATGTCAACCCAGGTCTCTCCTGCTACCTACATTCAACCATATTGACTTTGTATGTCGTTTTCCGTCACTATTTCAATAAGTAAAATCCTGATATAAACGTTGGTCAACTATACTAATACAAAGAATTTAACAATGACTGGCAAAAGCAGAAATACATACCAAAGTGTTGTTAATCACATAAATTACAGACAGTTAGAGTGTTCGCTAAACCTATACCTAATGAAATAGCTACGGGATATCATCTCCGATCCTACGTGTCTTATTTTGAGGAACTATGATTTACAAGAAAAATGTAGTCAGTTACTTCTTCGGTGATGCACGACTAAAAGACAGAAGTACCACTAAAAGATAAAATTTAACTAAATATTGGGTTATCATAATAACTTTTACATCAACTAATCTGGTCGTCGATTTTTTTTAAACTAGGTTCTAATGGATGAATGAATTACTCTAATTTGATGGTAGTAATGCTGCTTAGCGCTAACTAAACTTATTTTAAGGGCATATCTTGTATCTGTTTCCAATGAAACAAAAGAAAAGAGATGGAACATTTTAGACAAGCCAGATTAGTCCAAATATGTCAACTTGTGACGTTATTAATTCAACGTATTCCGCAATTAAAAGTCTACAGAAATGTTATGTACAAACTAACCTGACAACACTAAACGTTTTTGTCTCTTTCTAATACAATTGTTGAAAGAAGATAGCTATAACTTAAAACTATAAGTATAGTGAGAATGCAACAAAATTACCACGAATATTACGACAGTAGCCATTTTGCCATAAGAAAGAACTGATATCTTACCACACCTCTCCCTACCTACGAAGGCAACTCGTCGTGATAAAAACATGATTCCATTAAGTTGTATTGGCAACGCATATGTAATGTCGCATGCGACCCAAACCGGAAGGGACCGAAGAGAGACAGGTATAAAGGGTTATATTACACAAAAAATGAACATCTGTTTTGAAAACCTTGCAGAGGAAGCGTCTGTAAAAGTCAAACAACGTTCAAACAAACAGACAAAAATAAACAGTTAATATTTCCAGGAAAAGCTCGGTTTCTACTCAATCTACTAACGTATATATGTGGCTAATTATATCATGTTCATATATACAAGGTGTGCGCTAAACTTATGATAACGTTCTCTTTCGTTATCGAAACCATAACTCGCAAGTTGTCAAAATCGTCATTTGACAATCACAATAAAATATCAATTGTTATCTTGACAAATGCCTAGTTAGATCGACAAGAGCGAGTTTTCGAATCGATGACATCATAATTGGATTTGGTTTATCTGAAGTCTAAAGCAGAATTATGTCAACATAATTGCGCGACAGCTACATAATTTTATGTTATCGCTGTCTTATTTTGACGACAGTAATAGAAAGAGATAAAAACACGTTTAGTGCTGCTAGATTAATTTTTTGTCAGAAAGATCATGAAAGTAGGATAAATGCGGTCGAAATGAGAGCACTACGGAAAATCTGTGGTGTAACGCTCGCTGACCGCATTCGTAACAGTGATATCCGAGAAAGAGTGGGATTGAAAGAAAGTGTTGGTGTTAAAATGCGAAAGGGCATGCTCCGCTGGTTCGGTCATGTGGAAAGAATGACAGGTGAAAGATTGACAAAGCAGATATACAATGCGAATTTGGATGGATGTAGGTACCCGGGGAGACCAAGGCTGACATTTCTCGATCAGATCAATCGGATATTATCCGAGGGTGGTGTCAAGAGTCTCCGAAACCGGCGTGTTTGTATGAAAAGGGTAATGAATGTGAAGGAAGCAAGACCGGTTTGTCAGAATCGTCAGGTCTGGCACTCGATACTCTCTGCCTACCCCGTAAGGGACTTGGCGTGAAGATATGTATGTATGTAGATTACTTTAACAAATTTAATTTCTAGAGACTTTTAATCTATTACTCGGAAAAAGTTCATTGCAAAATTATGTTTATTAAAAGTTACAGCACTAATCTGACATGTCTACAATGTTCCATCTCTTTTTCTTTTTGTCTCATTGGAAAAGGATAACATACACCTAAAATAAATTTAGTTGGTGCTCAGTAGATTTACCACCATTGCCGAAATTCAATGCTGATTTTACTCGTATCTGTCCTTAAGCAGAACAGGACTTTTAAGCTGGAAAATGAAAATCCAAAATCAATTTGAATATCGAATGTTGGGCATTCTCCTAAATGTTTGTTGACCTACTCTTCCACCCTATTCACCATCGATATATTACCATAAAAATACCTAATGGCTTTCTGCACATCTCCCTTTGCAAAGGAAGCGTCTTATAAAAACCCCACCGATTCCAGTGTAATCTCCCCCCCCCATGATAATGCATCAGTAATTTTACACACTACGTCTCACACCGGAAGGGACCGACGAAAGGCAGGTGCGTGATGTTCGTTTTGTGTAAAAAATATTCTCTCATCTGCGCGTTCAAATAATATGATCGCATTAAGGCACATCTTTTGATTCTTTTTGTTTTGATCTTTGATAGCTCAATTTTTCAAAAAAAATAATTAACACATTTTGATGTGTTTTGTACATAATATTACCACGTTACATGATTTTAAACTTAGGACTAATATTTTTAGGTACTTCCATCGGATACTACGTTTTGTACGAGACTCTAGTGACCGCCTCGTTGATCGAGTGGCTAGCGTACACGCCTGCCTACACAGACCGGCAGGCATTTGTGTGGTGAACATTTAGATGTCTGCATTTCCGGGTCTGGGTGGTTATTAAATTTATTCTGGTATCTATGTAAGTATTTCTATGTATTGGTATCGTTGACTAACACCCGTAACACAAGCATATAATTTGCTAACTTAGGGGTTTGATTCAATTTGTGTAACTTGTCTAGGGATAAGAGAGATCTAATATAAATTTCATATGGTCCACCGCTTTACCTATTCCTGCCACCACAGTGATGTCATTTTCCGGTATTGAGAGTAGGGTAGCCGGTAGACTTGCACACACTGGTAGGTCCTGAAGTAACATTTTTCTTCATCCATCACCCAAGTGATTCGAGAAAAAATTATTCGAGAATAAATCTATTTGGTAGAAGTTTAAAAAAAAAGTATCTTCACGCCCAAATCCCCGAAGAGTTAGGCAGAGGTACAACCAGGGCACCCACGACTAGCCGAAGACACTTAGTCCCACAATGTGATAGGTGGCAAGCCTATCGCCAACCGGGCACATTTCCAATCCCGAACAACATTTTTTTTTATTAGAAAATTGTAAAAACCCAA
>NJDD01000522.1:31720-63214 GCA_002245505.1 Calephelis nemesis
ACATATTATATGTATAGTAGTACTATTGAAATTATGCGCTTCGGCTATATTATATTAGTCAAGCTTCGGACCGTGTTGGTCCGGGCTCCTTTGAAGAATAGACCATCTGCCTTCCTGACTTTTGCTCGAGGCCTAACATCCCGGCCTCAGGTTGGCAACGCACCATTACCACTTTTGGTCTGTCTAGGCGGCGTGAATGTCTTACCATCAAGAAATCCGTCTGCTTGGTTGCCTTCCAATATCATAAAAAAAATACAAGATATCTATATATGTAATATTATTACATATTTAATCATTTCGCTTAAATTTAGATTAGGTCAGCCAATTTAAAAATAAGTTTAAAGAGTAAAAACGAAGCGCATAGTTTAAATAGTAGTACCTACTATATATTATGTACACACTTATTGATTTTGTTGTATGCTAGTATATAGTGTGTATGTAATAATAAAAACTAACACTAGTCTATTACTAAAGATCCAGATTACTTTTATTCACGTAGACCATGATACAAGTGGTACTTGTGCGCGACGATAATAGTATAAAAACTACCACCGGATCGGAATTGCGGCCTCACACTGAGAAAATCCGGGAAAAGAAACTTAGCAGGCTTGGCTTTTAGAATAGAATAGAATAGAATAACTCTTTATTGTGCACCAAAATACATAAAAATAAATACATTAAAAGAAACTTAAAAACTAAGTGATACACAAAGGCGGCCTTATCGCCAAAACAGCGATCTCTTCCAGGCAACCCCACGTTATGGAGACATAATAAAATAAATTTTGCACGATGGTGCTCTTAATACACAAAAAAGAAATATAACACATGCAATATCAAGTGAAATATAAAGATTTTAAAATAAAGGAAAAAAAAGCATAAACAGAATTACTTTAATCGAGTCATATTGAATGTAGAAAGTGACGTTTAACCATATTTTTAAACGTATTGATATTTGGGGCTTTCCTGACTTCTACTGGGAGCGAGTTCCAAAGATTTACTGATAGCGAGGTAAAAGATCGGCTATAATAGTTAGTGTTACGAGAGGGTACTTGGAGAGAAAGGTTGTCACTAGATCTAAGAAATGATTGAGGAAATGGTTTTTTTAAGTACAGCAATCACATAAATGATTAATGATCTGAAGCTTGGTGTCTACCAATCCTATGCTGCTGGTGAAAAAAACTAATAACTAACATTAATGGAATATTTCTAAAGCAAACTGTCAGAATAGACCGGGTGGTAGGTCAGCTTCGCATGGATGGATAAAACTTCTATGTTGTTATACGCATACACTTAATCACTCTATCTATCCCTTAAAACAACCGCATTCAAATATGTTCCGTAGTTTTAGAGATCTAAGCATACATAGCGAAAGACAACGGAAAGCGACTTAGTTTTATACTATGTATTGTTAATAGGTACCTAAATCTAAGTAGTTCAATTTTTATTTCCTCTACAGGCACTATAATTTGCTTACTTTGGAATTAGATTAATTTTTGTGAAATTTCATTAAAGATATTTATTAATTAAAACCACACTTACTAGTATTTTCGTAGAAGTCCAAGTATAAATATAAAATAACTAGCAGTTTCACGCAGCTTCACCTGCGTAACTTGGCTTCTACTGCACCGATTTTAATGAAACAAAGCCTATGTCACTCGGGAATAATGTAGCATTCTAAAGGTGAAAGAATTTTTGAAATCGGTCCAGTAGTTTCGGAGCCTATTCGCTTCAAATAAACAAAAAAAATTTAAAATTACTTTAATATTGTCTCCTTCAACCTAAGGTAGTCTGGTAGAGATTTACGCACTGTGGTTGTATTATAGTTGTCATCATTTGTTTCAAGCACCTGCATTGTTGTTTTTCTGTTGGTCCAAAGGTCGGCTGGTAGAGAATGTTAGCGCATTAAGCTCGCCTTTTGTATAACATATGGAAATATGGTGTACAATAAAGATTAAAATAAATAAATAAATGATTATTATAAGTGAAAGAATGTGTATTATTTTGTAAATTTTGGTGCATAATAAAGTGTATTCATTCATTCATTCAAAAAATCAAACGAGATGAGAAAAGCAAGCACGTCACATGGTAACCCCATAAGCCGGGCTGTGTCTGGTATTTATATGGTGTCAGTGCGATACCAAATACTAAACTATAAACAAACGGCGGAAGCGCACCATAAAACAAATATAAACTACATTCAAACAACGGGACAGGGCTCCGGGCATCCACAAATCGTTGCACATGTGCAGTATTTCCTTGCATACGGCAGTTATAAATAAATAAAATATATCTCTGAACAAATTGCATGACTTATCTAACCGGAAATAAGGAAATACTATGCTAGTGTTTATTATATAGATATACATTGTATATCGAATCAATAATCGCCTCTGTGGTCTAGCGGTCCAGGTGTTGAACTTGAGTTTATTGACATTGGTATCGAACCCGGGACCCCATGGGTCAAAAAATTTATGCTCGGGATTGGATATTATGTACCCGGTTGGCGATAGGCTTACCATCTATTACATTGTGGAATTTAGTGTCTTCGGATAGTCGTGTCTGATGCTTTTTTTATATATCGAATCACAAATAACAAACACCCAGACCACGATATGCTAACATCTATGAATAGCTTGCAAATAGACAAAGCTCCATATCCTGTCAAAAAATATCCCCGTGTTGGTCCGAGCTCATTTTCAAAAAATTAACAAACAATAAAAAATATATTGTTTCATGGAACCGACACCACCACTGTTACTACTCCTGTCGCCATAACGCCAGTGTTCGCCAATGTCGTGTTCCGTGCAGAAGTGTCAGGTAGTCGCTATATGTGTACTATTTGCCAACCTGAGGTGTGGATGTTAGGTTTCGAGCAAAAGTAAGTTCACCGGCTACCTTACCCTCCGAACCGGAACACGTCATGACGTTATAGCGGCAGGAAGAGGTAAGGCGGTGGTACCAATCCGGGCGAGTCGCTGCGAAACTCTACCACCTAGTCCGATGTCACGGTGTTAGTGACGGTAAGCCTATGCTCGCCTTTTACGAGCTGCCTGGCAAGAAAGGCAGATGGTCTATTCTGCAAAGGAGCCCAGACCAACACGGGGATTTAATAGATAAAGTGACATATATATTTCATAACCGTGCGAAGCCGAAGCGGTCCGCTAGTATTTAATACATATAATAAAACAGTAACAAAACTAATCCTGTACATGAAATGTTTATTTTAAATAAGTTATTTAGTTCTATGTCTTGTATTAAGATACAGAATACAGGATTAAATACCCCGGTATTAAAACTTTAGTCTTTTTGTCTGTTCACTTTTCACGCAATTTTTCATCAAATTTTAATTTATATGCGTGTAATCACTTTGAAGTGTGTACGAAGTCGTTGAGACGTTGGCAACAGCTGGTGGAACAGACACTATGGTACCTATAGACAACGGTTGCCTTTTACCATCAGGAGAACCACCGCTTGTCCGCTATCTTGTGGCATAAAAACATGAATTTTTAAATTGAGATGTAAAACCGCTATCATCACTATTTAACTAGTGGATATATTATGTATACTCTCGTATCTTAACCTACTTATAACTCATATACAATTAGCCATAAAAAAAGTTAATTATTTTTTAATGTCAGACAATGAACTTACGCAACCCGTAAGCAAATGCTTTCTGTATTTGGTTGAGCAATTATAATTTGAAAATTATCAATGTTATTATCAAGTTTTTGAAGTGAAAACTTGTTTAGCGGCGCGGCGTTGCGCACTTTTTTTGGAATGGTTAAAAACTTCTAAACTCGCGTCAGGACACGTGACCTGATCGAAAATTCGTAATACGGATGGACAGTATACATCCGGCGCGGCGTAGAAGGGGATCCCCTCTCTTTCTACGGCGCTGCGCAGGGCGCTTGGGCCATGTTGTTGCCATGTTTGTGTACGATAGCGCAATAAATGAATATTGTATTCTACCACATAAATGATAGTACTTTCATACTGATAATTAAAGCAATTCGTGCAAAATTATTCCCTAACCATTCCAAAATATCAAAAACGCACAACGTATATTTCAAATTTTTCATTTCTGCCGGCACTCCCGGAGTGCAACCCGTCTTTATTTTTTTTGAAGTTATACTTCTTTTGGCACGTTAGGAAAAAATGATGAGGGTAATTTTTTTCTTATTACGCCGAAGAAGTATAACTTCTAACGCGTGTACATAAGTACACACACAATTTTTTTAAATAAGCCGCATCGTAAGTCAAAAGTTTGTACACGTTATTCAAACTCTACCAATCATCGGTGAGGCACTGGTTTGATTCTCGATAAGAACAGACATTTATGTGATTGATTTGTGTTTTTTTGCTTAGTTATTTATTGTATGTCCAATACCAAATACTGTGGTATACTAATAATAAAATTATTTTTTCTCCAAACTCTCTTGCTAACAAACTCTCGGTGACCAAGCTTTGATCAAAAACAACAAAATATTTCCTTATGACTAAATCTATTTTTAAAGTTTAGGGAGGTGAATGAGCAAAACGGATTTCCTGATGGCTATAAAATGTAAATTCTCCTCATTACATACACATTAAATATAATCATGGTGCGTAGCCAACCTGAGAGTGAAATGTAGAAACGTTTACTGTGTATCTAGGCATCTTGAAATTACAAGTACAACAGATGGAAACCGAACAAGACAATGATGAACACTGATGGTATTGGATGACCGCCTCGTTGGTCGAGTGGCTAGCGTACACGACTATTTCGACTTACCGCGAGGCTCGGGTTCCATTCCCATTCAGGGGCAGCCATTTGTGTGATGAACATTTAGATATCTGCATTTCCGGTTCTGGGTGTTTATCAAATTTATTCTGGTATCTAAATAAGTATTTCAATGTTTTAGTATCGTTGACTAACACCCATTACACAAGCATATAATTTGCTTACTTTGGGGTTAGATTCCATTTGTGTGAGTTGTGCAGGGATATTTATTATTATTATTATTGGTAAGTTAAAGGAGGGTTATATTACCTAGAAAAACGGTACAAGTGCGAGTCGGACTCGCGCACGAAGAGTTCCGTACTATCATCTATCTATTAAAAATCACGTTTGTTCTTTGGGAGCCCCCCTTTAATATTTACTTTAATGTTATTTAATTATTTATTTTGAAAAGTAAAATATATAAGTAAATATTCTTTAAAAATTTAAAGCTTCTACCTGTTACCGTTTTTAATATTGAGCAAAAATATACGAAAAAGTTTATTGTATGGGCAGATAGATATTTTTAATTTTTAGTATTATTTGTTATAGCGGCAACGGAAGTTCATCATTTGTGAAAATTTTAGCTTTCCAGCTATCACGGTTTATGAGTTACAGCCTGGAGACAGACAGCGGAGGCTTAGTAATAGTGTCCGTTTTTACCCTTTGGGTATGGAACCCTTAAAATGTTAACTATATCTCAAACTTTATTTACAAAATGGGTTACCGCGTACCGTTGGAAGTTTGAGCCATTTTTAAATAAATTTAATTACAAATGGTTATTTAGAAAAGTGTTAGTGTAAAAGTAAGAAATGTGGGTTTACTTCGGTCATGTGGAAAGAATGACTGATGAAAATTTGACAAAGCAAATACAATTTTATGAATGGACGTAGGTTCCACGACTGGTCGTGTTTTATCCGAAGGTGGTATCAAGAGTCTCAAAAAACCGCCGTATTCGTAAAAACTTGTAAGGGGTAAGTAGAGGGTATCGATTGAGTGAAAATACGTACGTAATAAGGTAGATAGATATCCCTGCGATGTACAAATTGGTCTAACCCCAGAGCCTAGAGTAAGAAATTATATGCTTGTATGAGTGTTAGTCAAATATACTAAGATTAAATAGATACTGGAATAAAAATATATATCTAAAACACACTTAGATCTGCTAACACCAACATCGATGTTCATCGCCCAGTGACTAGGTATTCAGCACCTATTTTAAGGGGCATAGAAAACAATAGACATTTTTATTCACAAATATCGCATTTTATCTTTACGTACGCCAGGCTTTTCTCTCAATGTCTTAAGAAGTCCAGTGATCATCTATATCCGTCATAATATACTAATATTATAAATGCGAAAGTCTGTCTGTCTGTTGCTGTTTTACGGCAAAACGCTGAACCGATTGTAATAAAATTTGTTATACACAAAGGCTACTTCTTTTTTAAAAAAATCAACCCCCTAGGGACTGCTATCTCAATCGACTTCGAGGAAATTGGTAAAAACGTTTGAATTTTTCTTATACACACTGGACGGGTGGGAAGAAATTCGTCGGTATTAGCTTTGCTAATACTGACGAATTAGCGTATCATAAAATATTTTATGATACTAATATGTTATATACTTTATAATAGCACTAGTTTCACGACCTTAACTATTTTTGGGGTAGGGGTAGGGGGTTTAGAACTCACCCCCTCCCCACCTCACTCGTCTGTTGTTTCCGACGACACACATTTGCAAAAACATTAAAAAACTAGTTCCAATATTTCATAATTATGAAGATATTTGGTTTTTAAATGATACATTAAATTGTGTGTAGTTGGCAAGTGCCCCATTTTTCTTGAGTAACTTCTACAGTAGGTCCGACATACCTCGTCTGCAGGCTTGGTGGGTGTGATGGCGACAGTTTCGTTGAAGCACAGACACGCGCAGTAATGTCTGTTCGCATCTACATCCGTCAGGACTGACACGTAGAACCGCGGTTCCGAACGCTCTGTTGACAGCGCCCATCCTTGCGGTTGGCAGAACTGAGAAAACATACCACAGTCAGGACTATATCTGAATAATACCTACTATAGATATAAAATAATTATAAATATCCCTGGACTTAAATTGGCATAAATTAAAAACTTCAATTTAATCGAATAATGGTGCTTGTGTTATGGCTTTGTTAGAATTAAAGATTTTAACACACAAAAATATTTAAATATACATACAAGAAAAAAATTATTAAACAAACTCAGACCTAGAAATGCAGACATCTAGATTCTAGATGTTCGTAACACAAATACGTGTCGGGCATTGAACCCGAGAATAGCAGTTGGTTGGTGGCGTTAGGCGTTAATAGAATACAACAACTCTTTACTGTTCACCAGAATACATAAAAAAATTAAATACACTAAAAATGAAAATCAAAAAGTGGCCTAGTGAGTCGGACTCACAAGCAAAGGGTTCCGTAGCAGCAAGTATCATAATTCATATTATAATAAACCCTTGAAATGAATATTTTCATTTACGTTTTACAGTGGTGGCGGTTAAAGTAACTAAGTCCGCAAATTACACTCTTAGCATTATATAAATTGTAAGCAAAGTGCAAGCAGAAAAGATAAGTAAAATAATGCAATAAGTTGAGATATTATTATATTTTATTAAAATTTAAATGGTTTTAAAGTTTAACGTTTTTAGCCTCGCGATTTTTACAATTTCGACATCGAACTTTACCGGACTCGGACATGCACGTTGAGATAATTTTTTTTTGAATGGTTAATTTGTTGCTAACCGCGAGGTTTTTACAACTTCACCGCGCTACAAGTACGTTGAGATATAAAATGTCAGACATTACATCAAAAGTCTTATGTTAAACGGTTGCGTTATTCTAAACTACACAGCACCATCTTTTGACAATGAAATAAAACTATTTTAAATTTTGGTGTTACAGTACCTATTAAAAAATACTACTTACTAGATCTTGTTCAAATTAATTTTCGGTGGCAGTCTACATGGTAATGTTAGTAGTATATATATTTTTTTTATGTTATCGTTTGCTGATTTTAGAAGTTACAGGTGGAGACGGGACAGACATTTTACCACTTTGTAAGTGTCTCTCACCCAATCTATTCAGTTAAAAAAAGTGATGGTAGAAACTTCAATATGATTTTTGAATGCCTATCCATAGATACCCCACCCCACACTTATGAATTGATAACAAAAAAAATGTTGTGGTTCTAAGTATAAGGAACTCTCAAAATTGTTTTGGAAAAAAATGGCTGCGACTTACAGGCGGACAGACAGACAGTTCCGTATTTTAGCCTTTAGCTACGGAACCCTCAAAACTGAGTGATACACGATCTTTCACGGCGGCTTTGTCATCAAAATATCAATCTCTTCCAGGCAACTTTATGTTATACAGATAATATAATCAAAGAAATGTTGCACGGTGGTGCTCTTAACACACGAAAAAGAAATGAAGGTAACGTTAGCACCTCGCACATCGGCCTCTTTAGGGCAGCCATAAAGTGGCCTGCTTTCATACAAATGTCATAAAAAATATCTTTAGTTTGACAGTCGCTGATAAAGGCTTACGTAATCTGTATTGTTTGCTTATTAGATTTTAGATTTGCATAAGATTTGATTAAACTAAAAAACTTTGATAATGTCGTCGACTTTACAACTCAGATAGCAATTTTGTCTTCAGTTTTTTAACACAAGGTTTTGTACTTCAATCAATTTAAGTTGTATATTCTGAATAAAAAAAATAACAAACTGTACTAACGCTTTTGTAATTTCTTACAAAACTGTAACTGTAACTTAATTAAATAAATACATTATAAAAATTATAAAAAAAATATTGAACCTTAGTTCTTTATTCATATTGGTTGCAATTAAATGTCCTAGAGGTGGGTCCCGAGTTTAGAAACTTTTACAATATGGGTCGTAGCCCATACAACTTTGGGAACCACTGGTTTAGGTATTTCACACAACGCACAATAGACACAAGGACGCATTGTAACACTTTATAGATATAAGGGCGAATGCGTGACATAATTTAAAATTTAGTAAAGTTGTTATTAAATTCTACTCTTATTTTTATATTATCTCGCCTAATTACACCAAAAATTCAGTATTTTCTTAGACTTCCCTGAAATTCCATCATCACATCCAGACTTTGTCGCAATAGGACCACCTCGAAAGTATGTTATCTCAATTTAAAAAATAAATTTTCAGAATCGGTTCTTAAATCCGAGAAAAATCAATTAATATACTAAATATACACAAAACAAATGTAGGGGTCGAACGACGAACATATTGTCACAAACAAATTGTGGCCCTTCTTTTTCGAAAAATCGTCATTTCATTTACGTTTCAAAAAATCAGTATAAGATCGCCACTACAAAAAAATCAGGTATCATTATTTGTAAATTTAACATTTGCATATGCATATCTAAGATTAGAAAACAGACTTCAAATGTCATATTTAAGGTGTATTGCGAATTTCATCAACGACAACAACATGTAATAAAGGTTTATGTTAAATTTTGGAACGGAATTTCGTGTTCGGAGCCAATGAAAATGTTACATAAGGCTTACAATGAATCGACATTATTAATAAAAACTTGTGCTTATGAGTGATACAAAGCGCTCAAGAGCGGTCGAGATGTGATGGAAGATTTGCTAGGCTATGTAGGTAGGCCTGGTAAGCTATCAACATCTGTAAATTGAAGTTAACATCGCAAAAGGAAACAATGACTGAAAATCGCCATTCAACATTGAAAGAGATAGTTTTGTATCTCACGAGTCGATTCGTATCATTTTATTCAAGTTAGTCATTTTAGAAGTGAAAACTTCTTTAGCGGCGTTGCGCACTATTTTTGGAATGGGTAAAAACTTCTAAACTCGCGTCAAGACACATGACCTGATCAAAAATTCGTAAGACAGCGCAGGGCGCTTGCGCGAATATTCGTGTTGTTATATTTGTGTACGATAGCGAAATAAATGAATAGGTATTTTCTACAACATAAATAATAGTACTTTCAAACTGATAATTAAAACAATTCGTGCAAAATTATTCCCTAACTATTCCAAAATATCAAAAATGCACAGCGTTAATATTCAAGTTTTCACTTCTGCCGGCACTCCTGGAGTGCAACCCCTTGTTTTTTTCTTCTCTAAATCAGAATACATTTACGAATGTTAGAATAGAATAGATTTTTTTTCCAGGGTATTTCATAATTTTTTGATAACGGTTGATAAGATAAGGCACATTTTTTAAAATAAAAAAAGTCAAGATTTAAATTTAACAATTACTAATGCTTTTTTATGATTATGTAATAATATATAAATTGCATTATATTAATTGATGTTGTGGTAATAGAACAGGGTAAGGCACGACTGTGCTACTGATTCTGACTGAATGTTTTAGCATAATTGTTTATTTATCTGAACTACCTGAGACAGACAATGTGATACTAGCCATATCCCTACACTATAAAACCCACCGATTGATGCAGATTGGAGTTTATGGAGCTCATGGAGTATAATGAGTTCAACGTATTAGTCCAGGTATTCTGAGTAGAATAGACCATCAGCTTCTTGACCAGGCAGCTCGTAAGAAGCGAACATAGGTTAACATATAGGTCTGTACCAGCAAGATCACTGGTGGCAGAAAGCTGTGCCGCAACTTACCCGGGTAGATATCCACCGTCGTACCAATTCGTGCCGCCAAAATGACTCATATTCCGGTCCGGGGTGTAGGGTGGATTGCAGGCTTGCACAATAGACCTTCCCTCCCGGCCTGAGGACAGCGACACATATAACGATCGTCTCATACCATCAGGAGAGCCGTGCGCTTCTCTGACCTCTAACAGATCCGAGAGTACAGTTTTTATCAACTCGTGTTGGTGTCTAATCTGTGCTCGGACATGTAAACGTATCAAAGGGGTGACATGGGGAAGGATAAGTTTTATAAATGTACTCACCCATTCGATGCCTTCGTGAAATGGGGTGTCGTCCCAATTGGTCTCTGGAAATCTCTGAAGGATTACACCGTTGCTCAGACCTCCTCCTGGGGAAGAAAGAAAGTTTATGTTTAATACAAAATAATTGAGATGTATATAATTATTCGGATGTAAGTGTATGACAGATCTACGGTTGGCGCTTGGCATTCGATACTCTCTACCAACACTTGGTGTGAAGGTATTTAAGTATGGTGTTTAATGTATTTCGTAATAAGAGTATCAAGGCGACTAGCTAGTTTTGGAATGACCCGCTCAACTTTATGAATTTAACCTACATACATTTTTCCTACCATAAGCCCGACTTCTCGACTAGGTGATAGAGATTTGCGACGAATCTCCTACATTGGAATCATCTACTAAATATCCGAAATAAAAATAAATCCTTCTGCTTGTTTACCTTCTAATAACATAAAAAGAATAGTAGGTACATAACACCTATCCGGAGCGATAAACATAATTGAGATTTTTAACAAGCTGTTCTTGGAATACACCTGTTAACATCCTAGAGGAGAGAGTAGACACGTTAATTAGTGTTCGTGTCATCCAGCATCCAATTAACGGTCCACACACTCGGGACAGGTCAAGGTCCCTTTCCAGAATGAGGACAACACGACACACGGAAACGTTCCACTCATCACCACTACTTAATAATAGTTTTACCTGACTTCAAAAACGGAAAAGGTTATATGTTCGTCTACTATATTTTTTATGTATGAATACCGTTTTTTTTGGTTATTTCTGAACCATTTTTTTTAATTTGAAAGAGCGTATTTCTGAGGTGGTTACACTGCTACCAGGTCAGGATTTGATGATGGAATCCTAGGGAAACTACTAAATTTTTGTGTACTTAAACCATTTATTAACCATTATTGAAGTCACCATTTTATAACCATCATTGAAGTCACCATTTTATAACCATCATTGAAGTCACGTTGTTGCGCAAAATATTTTATAGACTTTTCTTCCATGCTTGGGTTTTTTTCACATTTAAAAAAAAAAAAATCAACCTAAAATAAAGTCCAACCCGGGAATCGCACCCGACACCTTAAGCAGTCAACACACCACAGAGGCGAAAAATAGGTATTAAGACTATACGGGATCCGAGGGTTCGCAACATAAATAGAATGTATTTTTTTTACTTTCTTATAGAAACAATGAGATATATTATGTGACGCGTTGGCAATAGGCTTGCAAACTATCATATATTCAAATTTCAAGACCCGGTTCCTATATTCAAGAAACGAGTCGTTTTGCTTCCGAACGCTTGTTTTTCTTTGTACGAATAGTACGAAATTTTACTACAGTCGTTCGTTTTCAGCTGTTAACTCTAAATATTTTAGGTATATAACTATGAGCAACGCTTCGCTACTTCTAGGCAAACTACCAATGGTTATACCGACGGATAAAGGTTCGTTGATTATAGAAACCGCGCTTTAGTGCCTTAAACTAGTAGCAATTCTTAGCTACTAATGTTTTCTGTTGACAGCCCTAGTGGAAACATCAGGTCAAGGTCATGGGTTGTCTATTGTTTTGTCACGGATTAATTGTATGTGTGAACCTGAAGTAATCCGGCGTGCAGATCGAGTTTATAAAAACATGTGTACCCTACCACTTGTGGTGAGAATGGAGTGGTAATTAATAAGGCTCCGGTGTCTATTTGTTTCCCCGTAATGGTCCGGGCTCCTTTGCAGAATAGACCAACTGCCTTCCTGACAGGCAGCTCTTAAAAGGCGAGCATAGGCTTACCGTCACTAACACCGTGACATGTGACTAGGGGTAGAGTTTCCCAGCGACTTACCTGGATTGGTACCACCGCCTTACCTATTCCTGCCGCCATAACGTCACGACGTGATCCGGTTTGGAGAGTAAGGTAGGCGGATAACTTACTTTTACTCGAGGCCTAACACCCCGGCATCAGGTTGGCAACGCACCATTACCACCTTTGGTGTCTCTAGGCAGCGTGAATTTCTTACCATCAGGAAATCCGTTTGCTTGTTTGCCTTCTAATATCATAAAAAAAAGCAAATTGATATTTATTCGAACGGGTGTGTAATTGTTTACAATCAAATAGAAATATGTTTACATTGCAAATAATTTTAGAATTATGACTATACGAAGAATCATTGCCCGCCGCCGTCACCTTAATATTAATTGCTCGAATTTCCATGAGATTATATTTTCTTCTTAGAACATCGAAACAAAACAATTATAATTTATAACCATTGTTTATTGCTGCCTTAATTCGAATGACAACCATTTTACAAAACTTCTTGTGTTTGTTTAATTTACAAAACATTTTAGGAATTGTAATAGCCCTTGATAAAGCATATAATATATCGAAATCAGTAGGCTATAAGAAAATAAAAACATATCCATAAATATTTTTATATATTTGTTTATAAATTTTCCGTAAAGAATTCAAAATCTGCTCCCATTTTAACATACCTACTTGATATATGCATGGGCAAAATATTTAACATTCTGTTTATTTAATAATATTTGTCAATAACAAAACTGTGAGCACTTATGTCTAACGCATTATATATCAACACTTTCGGGTGTTAGCCGTTTGGTAAATGGTAGAAGTTAAACCTCGAAAGCAAAAAAAAACAAAATAAAAAAAAGAAGAGGGATACAAAACAAGATATTTCCCGGATTGTTAGAAAACGAAAGACAATTTTAAGGTTCGGTTTCGGATGGCGACGAAAGAGAAGAAACTTATGCTCACACATTAGATAGTAAAAAAACATATGGCAGAGGTCGCTGGACACGCGGCCGTTATGAATTATTTTGTTCTCAGTAACGGTGTCGGTGGACAACCAGCCTAAGTCTAGAAGGTCGACCGGCGAACTAGATCGCAGGCCGAAGCCGGTCACCGCTCTTTCCAAACACCTGACCGTCTCAAATACTTGTTTATTTGCACGCGTATAAGTATTGAAAATATTTACCGTATATAATTGTGTACCTACAGCGAATTTGTCTTTGAAAGTTACTGGCACAACGCCTAATAAACGAGGCATTTCCAGAGTATCTTCATGCCCATATCCCCAAAGAAGTAGGCAGAGACATAACTAGGGCACCTACGATTAGCCGAAGACACTAAGTCCCACAATGTAATAGGTGACAAGCCTATTGCCAACCGGACACATATCGTCGCTTGTAATATGAATTAACGTAACCGCCAAAAGTACGTAACTGAGTTATATGTTATATATATATACAGTTCGACTGTAAATTTGATGATCTGTCGATTGCTGTTATCAAAATTTCAATATCTCAAAAAAATGTCGAGTACGTTAACCAAAATGAGGCCATTATTTTCAGTATTCCGTATTTTTTTAATGTAAAATTCATTTTTTATAAATTACTTAATACTAGATAACGTAACCCATTATTGATTACGCCGACGTTTGCTACTCGAACTTATCTTCTCTATATGTGAATAAGCTTGAGCGTCTCTTAAACAACGCAATTAGGTTTATCTTTTGTTTGCGTAAGTTTGATCACATTTCTATGCATCGTGATAAACTCCATTGGCTTACCATTTCGCAGCGGCGACGTCTACGTTTATTATGCATGCTCTTCACTATTTTGTTTGATAATAGCGCCCCCGCCTACCTTAAGTCAAAATTCATTTTTCTCACAGATACCCATAACCTCCAATTAAGATCGTCTAATTCACGTACCCTTTCCATACCGTCGCATCGCACCAACTTCCTTTCTAATTCATTTAGTATACGAGCCTCCCGTCTCTGGAATGAACTTCCTCCTCACATAAGACAATCCCAATCAAAGTTCTCATTTAAGAAACACACTCGTAAATTACTTTTAACAGGCACATAAGTGTACACATAAGTAGATTACGCACATTGTATTAGTAGATTTACGCACTGTGGTTGTATTATAGTTGTCATCATTTGTTTCAAGCACCTGCATTGTTGTTTTTCTGTTGGTCCAAAGGTTGGCTGGTAGAGAATGTTAGCGCATTAAGCTCGCCTTTTGTATAACATATGGAAATATGGTGTACAATAAAGATTAAAATAAATAAATAAAATAAATAAACGTAACGACAAATCTCTGAGTGAGTATTGCATTGACCAAAATTGAAAAAAAAGTTAACGTAAGAGTCATCTCATCATCTAGAAACGCCTCTTACATTAATCATTTTGCGACGCGCTGTAAAGAATTGACTGTTACGCTAAATTAAAAGGATACGTAAACCTAAATATTGACTAAAGTTAAAAAAAAAACGTTAAAGTAAGAGTCATCTACATAATATAATGTTTTATCTAAAAAAGCCTGTTACAAACGTGCTAAAATACATCGCGATATGTTAGGTAATGGTAACAAGACAGTTATGGCTAGTTTTGATCTCCAAAATGTCCATGAGGGGTCATGGCCAAAGTATGTTGCATTACTGCAGCAGGAAGTATGTAAGTTACTTAACTATGTACGGTTCGGAGGGTAAGGTAGCCGGCAAACTTATTTTTGCTCGAGGCCTAATATCCTGACCTCAGGTTGGCAACGCACCATTACCGTCTTTGGTGTCTCTAAGCGGCATGAATTTCTTACCATCAGGAAATCCGTCTGCTTGTTAGCCTTCCTATTACATAAAAAAAATGTATGAATCAAATACAAGAATAATTTTTGTTTTACCTGCACGGAAAACGATGGAAAGAGAGGAATTTTTGAAATTGGGACCTGTTTATATAAATATCTTTTTAACCTAAACAAAAGACAACTAAAATAGGTTTTTTTTCTATTCCGATTTTTGTTGGGGTCAAAAAAAAACAAAATAATACTAAGGATTTTCAAATACTTTCTAGCATCTGCACTGATATCGAATCTGTAAAAGTAAACTATCTTCTACCAGGACACAGGTATATGCCAGTCGATTGTATGTTCTGTTATGTTATTGTGTTTTAGAACGAGAGGTTAGTAAGCATATTAAGTGGAGCCTAGTACTATGGTCTACATTGATGATAATAACACGAAAATCGCCATGTCCTGATTTCGCAAATACCTTGGACCTCACAGACTTCATAAACTGGGAAAACATAGCCCATGAAATATTTACTACAAAATATATAAAAACTTGAAAATGAAAGCAATGAGAATTGCTTAGATTTAAATACCAGACTTAAATGAGTAGCAAATTAAGTACACAATGAAGGATGACGGTGGATATTTTAAATTATCGCTAAGTCAAGGCACAAGAAAATAACCGGGAAAAGAAAAGAAAGCGGAAAGGTCAGGATCAGACGAATGATCAGACTTTAACGAATAAACTATCGAATTTGACGAATGCCATGAAGACACCGACAAAAATACGACAGGGACCATAAAACAAGGCGCGAATAAAAAGCGCAAAAAGGGAAAGCAAGGGGTTCAATAAAAGATGAAAGAAAGGGAAAAGGAAAAACAAAAAAGAAACGGCGAGTTGCACTCCGGGAGTGCCGACAGAAGTGAAAACTTGAATATTAACGTTGTGTATTTTAGATATTTTGGAATGGTTAGGGAATAATTTTGCACCAATTGCGTTATCAGTAAGAAAGTACTATCATTTATGTGGTAGAATACAATATTCATTTATTGCGCTATCGTATACAACATGAAAACACGAACATTCGCGCAAATGCCCTGCGTCGACTTACGAATTTTCGATTAGGCCACGTGTCCTGATGCGAGTTTAGACGTTTTTACCCATTCCAAAAAAGGTACGCAACGCCGCTAAAGAAGTTTTCATTTCAAAAATGCTGTTTCAGTTCATTATAATTTTTATTTGTTACCGACAATGCCATTTTTTTGTATAATTGCAAGTTTGTAGAGGTTTTACAGGTTTTATTTGATCCAAGTTAAAGTTTTTATGTTTATAAGCGTAACTTATAGTTTTCGTACTTATGCAGCTATTTTATTCATTACTTACAACCCTGCCTCAAAATGACTACAACAGAGGAGGTTTTTCTATATTAGACCTTACTGCTTGTGAATAGGTCTGAAAGTGCCATAACTAATTTCTAGTTACATTAATCCATTTTTAGAAAACTGTATCTCTTACATTAATTTTTCTTACCTTAAATGTGAGATACCTTAAAGGATTCTTTTGTTTTCTTCACAAGTCTTAATGTAACTCGCCTATTTTGAAAAAAAATTCACGTAACCGCCATGCTACTTTCTAAACCGTAACATCAGCCTTTTCTAGAGCTCATTTATCTAAAAGACCTCACCATTTAAAGATAGTCACGATAAATAATGTTATTATTACATATATAATATAAGTTATAGCACTTTTTCCAATTTGCTAATTAGTTTTTAGCTTCTCCTGAAAAGTCGTCATTTGGCGGTTACGTTAATTCATATTACAAGTGACATGCAGTAAAACAAATAATTAATCATACTCATAATTATATTTGTTTTGAATTACAGTTAATAAGAAATCGCAGAGAGATAGAGATTAGAATCTATACTAGTTATCGTCGGCACTTGGTGGAATTCCGTTGTATACACACTTCAATCAAAAAGTAAAAATAAAATCAGAAAAGTGTCTAAAGATTTTGTTTCCCCGTGTTGGTCCGGGCTTCTTTGTAGAATAGACCATCTGCCATGTTTTATTTGATGTATTTGTAATTAATCTTTATTTGGTGCACAATAAAGAGTTATCGTATAATTATATATGTGCTATTTATTTTAGTGACAAGTAGAACTGCATTTAAAAATTTAAAAAAAATATAAGCCGATTGTGTTGGAGAAAAACCCCTGTGTTGGTCCGGGCTCCTTTGCAGAATAGACCATCTGCCTTCCTTGCCAGGCAGCTCGTAAAAGGCGAGCAAAGGCTCACCCGTCACTAACACCGTGAATTCTGACTAGGTGGTAGAGTTTAGCAGCGACTCGCCCGGATTGGTACCACCGAATTACCTATTCCTGCCGCCATAACGTCATGACGTGTTCCGGTTCGGAGTGTAAGGTAGCCGGTAAATTTACTTTTGCTCGAGGCCTAACATCCCGGCCCCAGGTTGGCAACGCACCATAACCACCTTTGGTGTCTCTAGGCGGCGTGAATTTCTTACCATCAGGAAATCCGTCTGCTTGTTTGCCTTCCAATATCATAAAAAAAAAATTATAGAGAATTTCGTTATAGTGCAGGATTTAAAATAGGATAGATTTAAAATTAACACCTGTGTTTTTATTGTAGTGCTGTCATAGATACCGATTTTTGTTCTAAACAAAAATAACGTCGATTTTCGAAGCATAAAAAATCCTAAACTTCTTTGATACTTCAAAACTGAATTTTTAGCCATTTTTAACTAACATTGCGAAAGGTAACGTTATTTCAAAAATTCTTAGTATAAGTCTAAGAAGTCTAGGTCTGCCGATGAAATAGAGGAAAATATGCGAAATAGCGAAGATACTAATACACAGAATTACTTGTATAGTTAGGTATATTTGAGTTAGCAAATATGTGTATATGACTGCTCGTCTCGTCAGAGGTGAGCAAAGGCTAACATTACCACTGCCGGTACACTGCTGTACAGTAACTTGTTTCGATAGAGATCCCCCGCCTTACCTATTTCTGCCGCTATAGAGAAGTCGTGTTTCAGTCCGGAGGGTAGGACTACCGATAGACTTGCACAATTGGCCTCATAATCACGCACCTACAAGATGTATGATTTTTATACGGTTCGGTTGTCTCTTACTATCTGGGGAGCCTCGTAATAATTGTGTCTTTTGCCATAAAAAGTTTGTTGTTTTTAACGCAAAAAATAAAACTTTAAAATTAATGGAATTGCAAGCTTTTTGGAGAAGGGCTTCTTCAAGTAACTCTACTGCGACGGAAGGACTAAATAGCCCATGCGTTGAAAACCAAATGGAAAATATATGTCTAAAAGACGAATGGACCAATTCTGCCAATACTTTTTTTGTTGTATTGTTTTTTTGTTGTCAGAATAAGAGAAAGGTAATGGAAAAAAAAACGAGAAAGTTACAGAGAAAGTGGGAATAACAATACTGTCATTATTTTTTTATTAAAAAAAATTTCATTATTTTATTCATACAAACTGTAATGTTAATTTCAAGCGATACGATTATAGTTATTGATGACGATTAGATAATTATGAGTATTCAAGTACTGAGTCATTATCTAAATAAAATTTAAAATTAATTTATAAATTCAAGTGTTATTTTTTATAATTTTTGTTTGAAAACAATACAAATTATCACATTTATTAACCGATTGTGAAGCATATTAATATTGTATCAATTCATTCTAAATACAGATGTTTTTCTTTGCCTTAATTTTCCAGAGTAACTTATAAAAATTGGTAATAGATTTTGTTAAAATTTTTCCATAATGGTACAACACTATTTATAAATTGCAAAAAACTTACAACATTGCTAATGTCAATTTAGACTTTGAGATTAAAAAACAGGCTATAAACTATTTAAACATAACATTCATTTCGTCGGTCGAATCACGAATAGGCGTAAGTGTATCTTGTGTCAAAAACAACACCATATCTCCTAACTTAATAAACCCAGTGGAAATATTTTAGTAACTAAACATTAAGGGTTAAATTTATTCTGAAATTAAACCTCAACATTTTGTACATTCTTATAAAATACTTTTGTATGGCCATCACTAATTTGAAATTTCTTTAATTAGCTGTCCTGTAAAGTTGTACGAAAACAGTTGCGCCTATTTGTGATTCGACCGACGATTTGCACATTACATGTTGACACATAAAAACAAATAACATTGATAATTCAAATTAAAAAAACCCTCAGAACATAAAATAAAATGTTTTGTTGATCTAAGTAGCTTTACTAAACACTATGGCTAGTTTGGAAAATAATGTTTGGTTAGTTATGTAGAGAAGCATCTGGTTGTGGGTCAGAGGGCTTTCTGCAGTTTTGTGGATCTCAAAAAGCTTTTGATAGGGTTGTACGTAAGGAACTTTGGGACATTTTGCCAGATTATGGGATAGATGGGTCCCTGCTGCGTGCGGTGCAGTCAATGTATTTAGACTGTAAAGCATCCGTGCGGGTGGATGGCAACATATCGCCTTGGTTTGATGTTAATATTGGCGTCAAGCAGGGTTGTGTGTTGTTAAAATGCTTGTTTATCTTGTATTTGGACAAATGTCTGCAAAGGTTAAGATCATTGAATGTGGGAATGTGTATGGGTGACCAAGTGGTAAACTGCCTGCTTTATGCAGATGATGCTGTACTTTTGGGCTCTACACCATCTGAGCTACAAACACTGGTCACAGTAATGGAAGAAGATTGTAAAGAAAGGGGCTTACATTTGAATGTGATGAAAACCAAAATAATGGTATTTGAAAGAGATGTAGCCAGAATGGATGTAAGTGTTTTGGTTGATGATGTAGTACTGGAACAAGTGAATGAAATTTTGGTTGTGCTTTTAGCAGGGATGGAAGGTACACTGCGGATGTAGAGAGGAGAGTGAGTGTAGGAAATAGCGTGAATGGAGCTTTGGGTAAGCTATTCCAAAGCGAGGTTTTGAGTCAAAAAGCTAGATTCGCTTTGCATAATTCTGTGCTTATCCCAACGTTACTGTATGGAAGGGAGAGTTGGGTATGTCAGAAAGATCATGAAAGTAGGATAAACGCGGTCGAAATGAGAGCACTACGGAAAATCTGTGGTGTAACGCTCGCTGACTGCATTTGTAACAGTGAGATCCGAGAAAGAGTGGGATTGAAAGAAAGTGTTGGTGTTAAAATGCGAAAAGGCATACTCCGCTGGTTCGGTCATGTAGAAAAAATGACAGATGAAAGATTGACAAAGCAGATATACAATGCGAATGTGGATGGACGTAGGTACACGGGGAGACCATGGCTGACATTTCACAACCAGATCAATCGGATATCATCCGAGGGTGGTGTCAAGAGTCTCCGAAACCGGCGTGTTTGTATGAAAAGGGTAATGAATGTGAAGGAAGCAAGACCGGTTTGTCAGAATCGTCAGGTCTGGCACTCGATACTCTCTGCCTACCCCCGTAAGGGACTTGGCGTGAAGATGTGTATGTATGTATGTATGTTTAGTTATGTTAAAAATATAATTTGAATTATTGTCATTTACCAAAACTAGGTAAATTACAGAAAAACAGTTTTCTAAGTTTAAATGTTCGTAGCTACTGAACGTCAAAACTAATCTTCATACATTATTTAATTAATTTCCGCTTAAAGAATTAAGCCTTTAATTATTTTAGTTAAACATGATGTAATGTTTATTTTATGATGAAATTGTTTAATGGAAGTGTATTAAAAATATTCTAATATCAGACTATAAATAAAATAATCTGAAATAAATAAAAGTATAAGGCATCACCTCCTCATGTTTTCAAGATAAAATCATTATAACATAGACATCATAACCACCCTTAGTGTGAAAGCATAGCAATATATTAGTATAGTTATAGTATATTACAAAAATTGTATAATTAACATATATAATTGTTAATGTTGAATATATGTATTTTTAAAATAAATTAAATCACATAAATTATTACACAATAAAAAATGCATAATTTCATAAGTTTCAGTACTTGTCATATGTATATTCTAATTGAAATATTCTTTATCATTTTAACTTTAACTGCAAGTCAGCTGCTGCGTATCAGAATCAGAATTATAACATAACATTTTTCAACAAGAAACTATATAACCTATTACTATTACTACTATTACCCTATTTTATACTATTACCCTTAGTGATTTTTATAGATATACCTCTGTGGTCTAGCAGTTCAGTTGTTGGACTTGACTGCATGAGGTCCCAGATTCAAATCCAGGGTCGGGCAACAAAAAGAAAATTTTCTAATAAAAAATGTTTCTCGGGATTGGAAATGTGCCTGATTGGCGATAGGCTTGCCACCTATCACATTGTGGGACTTGCCCTTGGTCGTGCCCTGGTCTGCCTACCTCTTCGGGGATATGGGCGTGAATACACTTTTTTTACATTTAGCAGTGGACACATTTATGCATAAAAATGAACATTATAGAAATCTAGTGTGGTTTGAAAACATACACTGCATAAAAATATGTGTGCAATGTATCATTTTATACTACCTATAATAATACTATTAATAATTTTGAAGTCATTAGTAAATATAATTTTAGAGCCATTTACGAAGTTTTGAATCCTGCTATAAAAATGCTGAATAACAATTCTAACAAGATTATAATTCAAGAAGTATCTTCACGCCCATATCCCCGAAGAGGAAGGCAGAGGCGAAGGCAGAGGCACAACCAGGGCACCCACGACTAGCCGAAGACACTAAGTCCCACAATGTGATAGGTGGCAAACCTATCGCCAACTGGGCACATTTCCAATCCCGAGCAACTCGTTTTTTTGGAAAATTGGAAAAATCCAATTTTCTTTTTGTTGCCCGACCCGGGACTCGAACCCGGCACAGATGCAGATTTTAATTCAAATTATTTTATTTGTTACTAGCGGCCTGCTCCGGCTACACACGGTTATGAAATATACATATAAACCTTTATCTTTAATCACTTAATTAGAAAAAACTCTTCAAAATCCGTTGCATAGTTTTAAAGATTTAAGTATACAAAGGGACATAGGGACAGAGGAAGCGACTTTGTTTTATACTATGTAGTTATCATATATGTACACACCATGTAGTGAATTTTGTAGTTAATCAACAAGTTACAATTAAAAATAAAGAAATTCAATTAAATACTTAGCATAGTAGATAAAATTATGAGCAAATTTTTACGACTTTTATCAAAATTTAAAACATTTTTATAAACTTTCACCAGCCTATTAAAAACTTGATAAAATTACGAAAAAAGAAAAAATTACAATTATGAACTTAGCATGGAGAACTCTTGGAAATTAATTTTTTTATTAGAATGTGCCAATCTGTTCATTATAAAAATGAACAGATTGGCACATACACACATTGGCTAAAAATTAGTAACTTGAGGTTTTCCACCACAACTCAGTATTACATTGAAGAATATGTACATAATATCTTGGATAGCTCATAATTCAATATATAAATTATAAACCAATGCACAAGGAAGGAGATAAAATATGAATGGCTGGAGAAGGTACTGCAGCTTGAGAGCCTTTGTAAAACTACTTTACTTGAAATATTATGTATGTCTGGCAATAATGGACTACAGTTGGAAAATTCACAAACTTCAATTTGCTAATATGCTACAAAGAGGAGTAAACTATAACAGATGTACAGACAACAAATGTGGCACAAGCAATAACTAAAATAAGATACATTGTTAAATTTATGATTAAAAAGTTAAAATTATGTTGATTGAAATACAGGGATATATGATAATAATGGTATCTTTTATAAAATAAACTTGTTCCACAAAATCCATTAAAAAGATATATATCTCATTATAAGCAAAATAAAATTTCAGTATGCATTAACTTCTTAGCTGTAACTTTTGTTATTCTTACTTCATCAGTGGACGAATTATAACTGTTTCAAGATTAACATTATGATAACATTAATTAATAGTTTGGTTAAACAATAAAAAAATTGTTTTTAAATATTACTGGGTTAAAAAAAGTTATTGGTATATTATTTGGTCTTATTTATTAATCTTATTTGTTTATTTGAGAACTATAATAAGATATACAAGTTAGTGTATTGTAACTAACAAAAGTTAGTTTGAAACAAGTAGGTATACTTTCTACTAGAAACTTGAACGAAATATATATTAAAAAAAAAATCTTACTCTCTTTTTCGTGGTCAAAGCCCACTATGACGAAGTAATCCACAAGTCTGGACATTGCAATCCTACCCAAACATTCGATAGGCTCCACAAAAAAACTTTGTAATTAAATTACACAAAATAAAATACATTTTTATAATTTCACAAGGTTTTTAACACCACGCCATTTATAAACACAATCACAACACATTATGCACCTTCAAGAATTTTAGACAACACTTTCATTTAAAAATGAACATTAGGTTTATAACTACAATTACATGAAATAATTAAGATAGCCCGAATATGAGGTTATATATTTTGGTTATTTCGTACGTACTGCGTTTTACTTTATGCGATTTCTCCAATTATTTTCGCGAAATAAAAGTAAACTTTGCTAAATTTGTGGGATTATGGAAAAATCTTGTAATATTTTGTCACAAATCAGAATAACCGAGAGTTCACCTTCGTCAAACGACATTTCTAAAAACTACTAGTGATGTGCGAACTGCGATGGCCGTAAATCTCTAGTTCTTCGATTCATGTCGAAAAACAGAATAATTTTCATTCAGAATCGATTTTTTAATTAAAATAATTTTTAAACCGTAATGCAGAGTTATAAATTATATCAAGTTTTTAATATTCACAGTGCAAGATTCGATTGTACTTATAGCCTTTTATTTCTTGTCATATTCATATAAGGTTTACATGTCATAACACATATAAATTTATTATTACGTTCAGATGAATTAGGATAGATAATATTTAATTGTAAATTTAAATCTAGCTTACAACATATACACATAAATTATTGTTTTTACCACCACATTAATAGAATGATTAGTGTACACCCCTAACTCCACCAATCAACTGCAAGACTCAGATTCGATTTCCGACGAGGGCAGGCATTTGTATGATGAACATTTAGATGCCTGTATTTTCAGGTCTGGGTATTTTGAAATTTATTTTGATTAATATTTATCTGTTTCTATGTATTTGTCTCATTGATTAACACCCATGACACAAGCATATATTTTTTTTAACTTGGGGTTAGATTTCATTTTTATAACTTGTCCGGGTTATTTATATTATTTTATTTATTTTTAATTCCAGATCGGACTTTCTGCTTTAGGTACCTGCTATTGTTGTGGTGAGTTACTTTATAGAGACCCCAGGATGCACCAACTTTGATATAATTCCATAAAAGTCAAAAACCTAAGGTCTACCTAACCTAAGTTACTATCTAACTTAACAAAGAACTTTTTGCTAGAACTCTGAATTACACAAAATGTGTCTGAAGTACTTAAAACGAAAAAGTATTTTGTTTAGAAGAAGTGTTTACTTACACAGCGCTGCTTTTATAGACTTATTCAATTACTATAAAGACAGAAGAGATATATTTTGTGTTTGGTAAGTAGGAAAAATTTGATTGGATTAGTTAAAAGAAACGAATCATTTCTCGGATAGATCATAATATAAATCAAACTACATTAGAAGTAAGCCTTCAGAAACGTTATAAATGTCAGAAGTTAATTAAGAATAAATATCTAGAAAAGGTTTATTATGTAAAATCATTTCGGGACTAATCATAATAGTTAGTATTGATCATTTAAGACAAAATGCGAATGGCTACGAATTTTCAAAACACATTAAATAATGTCAAATCCAAGAAATGAAAACCAACGAAAGAACTTTTTTAATATCCTCATTTAGCTATTTTTTTTAAAGTTACAATACATAAAAATCTTTAATTTAGAAACAATTCGTATGTTATTTTACCAATTACCGTACATCCATAAACTTGATGAGATATAAAATCGATTACTCACTATTCGTTTATTTTGATTTATAATTATTGAAAAAACAACCCTACAACAACTAAGCAAACGGGGTTACCAATTTTTTAAATCTATCTCTTCCAAATTTCAAGAGCGCAGTAGGTAGGTAGACAGAGAAGTTGGTCAGAGAAATCATCATCGATGATTGAAATATAAAGAATACTGGATTCTTATCACACGAAATATGATCGAAAATACAAAACTCATTTAATCAAAAGCAACAAACTTATATATCTTTTGTCCCTCATCGCACGCCGTTTTTTATAAAATTTAGTCTTCAAGACTCAAGCATTTTGGGCCGGATGTTACAGCAAGGCGTATTCTTTCTGCCGGCCATATACCGCATCTTGGCCATATGCGTTATACCAAATTATTTTACTCGCTATCGTGATTATTTGATATATCTATGTGTCTTTTCTCTATCTCTATCTTTATAATGTAAAAGACAATCAGAAAAATCTAATCTACGAGAACACGACATTTTTAAAACAACATTTACAAATTGTGTTAAGTTTGAAGTTTTGTTTAAAACAAAAATTAAGTTTTAATTGGTTTTAGATGGATTATCGACATTTGCAAAGACATTTGTATGTCAATTTACGTCATCTTTATGATAGTAACAAAGACCACGAAACCATGGGATCCGAGGAGGTTCACTTTGCGTAGTTCTTCTATATCATTTCCCTTTTCGTTTCGATGTCTTATCAAACTAATGCTTCCACATGATATGCGCATTTCTCTTAGTTTTTGTAAAGGTTTCAACATAAACGGGATTAATACTAAAGTCTGTAGGTACCGTACTACTTTTACACTAGTTTTGCAGTGAGATCTACTTCCTTGTTTCCCCAGAGGCCAATATGGGACGTAACTAATTGCAATCCCAAGTTTCTACTCGATAGTCCTCTGTAACCAAAGGTGCATTTAGCTATATGATGTAAAGTGAAAAAGCTATCAGTAAAAACTACAAATCGAAGAAAATGTCTTGATGAAATAAGAATGAATATTGCTAGTACTCGACTGGTAATCTCCTCCTTTTCGCATTTGGTTTGAAAATAAATACTTTTGATGTTATATACTTTTATTAATTTAATTTTAAGAATCATCGACTCCGTGGCGCAACGGAGCGCGCGTCTGACTCCAGATCAGAAGGTTGCGTGTTCAAATCACGTCGGGGTCAATGATAATGAGATTACTTTTTAAATTTTCTGGACAATTTTTCGCAAATGAAAATGGAACCACTGATTTAAAGCGATGTTACAAATTGAAGAGACCAATAATTTTCAATTAAAGATATCACAATCCCATGTCAGAAAAAACGATTTTATTTATTAAAGCATTCGTCGGCTTGATCGAAAGGGTACGGGTTCAAATCCTGTCTGTAGCATATTTTTTTTTCTTTTAAAAATTTGTAAATTTTATTTTGGTCCGGGCTCCTTTGCAGAATAGACCATCTGCCTTCCTGCCAGGCAGTTCGTAAAAGGCGAGCATAGGCTTACCGTCACCAACACCTTCACATCCTACTGGGTGGAGTTTCAGCAGCGACTCGTCCGGATCGGTACAACCGCCTTACCTATTCCTACCACCATAACGTCCAATGCTTGTTGTTGACGTGTTCCGGTTCGGAGGGTGAGGTAGCCGGCAAACTTACTTTTGCTCGAGGCCTAACATCCCAGCCTTAGGTTGACAACGCACCATTATCATAAAAATAAAGATAATATTCATATTGTGCACCCCAGTGGATCTCCGGGGGTGTACTTAGGGTGATATAGTAGCAGCTTTGAAATATGAATTTTTCAAACAATGCTTGCCAAATAAATTTGTCCTCGTGTTGGTCCGGGTCCCTTGTGCGTAATCATTGTAGTATAAACGACATGTCTAACTGCCTTGTCAGGTAGGAGTATAGTTGAAATTGGTCATTACCAACAATTTAGGGGTAAAATCTATGTTATTACTAACAAGAGCAAACCAAAAAAAGCAACTTGACTTGGTAGGGATCCATTGTCCACCACCATGTTTAACTACTGCTGCTACAATGAATGTTCTGTTCTGATTCAGAGGTCAGAATACCCGACAGACTTGCATAAAATGCCTAACATCCTAGCCACAGTACAGCACCTATAACATCAATGGTGTTTATAGGCTACGTCTCTTAATATCAGCATTGCCATGTGATTTTATGCCTTTTTTAGTAGATAGGTGGTGTCCTTACTTATTTTTACAATTTATACTTTTACTAGCGGCCCGCCCCGATTTCGTACGGTTATGAAATATACATATAAACCTTCCTCTTCAATCACTTTATCTATTAAAAAAACTGCATCAAAATCCATTGCGTAGTTTTAAAGGTTTAAGCATACAAATTGACTTATGGACAGAGGAAGCGACTTTGTTTTATACTATGTAGTGAAGTACAATATAATTATTTCGAACTTCAATATCTTGAAATTTGATGTTTCATTATGCTATTTGGCAAAAATATTTATATCGTTTATTAAAATAAATTAGTCATCATCTCCATTCGAATGACCAAACAAAGCAGAAACCACAGAGTAAAGTAAGCATATGGAAACAGAAACTTATCAAGTTGCAAGTCCAGCAACACGTGCCGAGCGCACGCGACCAGTTTACTAGTCAGCTGAAATAGTTACTATACTTCCCTTCGTCGGTATGGGTAGAATTCCATTCTAGAATATCCATGAAATAATTAGGACGTACCTAATTATCTTAGCACATCATCCTATCTAATTTTATTTTAGGGTTACTGATCTTTAAATATCTACCTAGAAATGTATTCGGAATGCAATTTTTATTGGACCTCGTCAGAAGTCCAGTCGCTTCAGATTTAATAATAAATAAGCGCTAATTTTGGCTTTAAATGATTTGTGGAAATCCAGGAGAGATTTATGAGCTAAAACAATGGGGAAAAAATGCGACTAGGAAAAACAACGAGTTAATATTTTCCGTACAAGCTGAACTGAATAGTATAGAATAAAAAAACAGTTATTTGCATTTTACGTTTAAGCATGTTCCAATCTATGTAATATGGTAGGTAGCCTAAAAACTTACGAAATCCCATTTTAGTCGGAGGTAAATGTTGATGGGTACGGGTTCCCTGTGTAGAATACTGCCAGGCAACTTGGTAGTTAATTAGGTTTAAGACCACTGGTGGCCGAGTGTGGCTAGCATATTTCTCAAGTTTGGATATATCGGCTTACTTATCCCTGCTACCATTACGACATTATCGTGTTCCAGTCCAGAGGGTAGGTTAGTCGGAAGGCTCCCACAATAGGCCTAATATCCTGGCCACAGGAGCCATCCTGCACCTATAACATTTATGGTGTCTATAGGCCACACTTATATCTTACTATCAGGGTAGCCGTGTACTTGTTCGTTGTTTTACAACATTAAAAAAAATGTTGAAAATGCAGCATTGAAATCTTTATTAGCGGGTACGTACAAATGTCGTGTATTTGTATGTATGTAAAGACAAAAATGAAACAATGTATAAAACAAATTTATTTATTATTTGAAATTTTATATACAGTTCTACACAAATCAAAATATAACGTTGCCTCTTGATGCTGCTTTTCACAAAAAGCTCCGAGCGTCAAAAAAAATGGCCATCTCAGACAAAAAAGAATATGCGCTGATTTAACCTCGACCTCAGGCTAGCTGCAGAGCGCAACTGATTTGACACAATAACAAAAAATATAGAAGCCGCGACTTCAGTAGATATGCCAGGTTCCTATAATCGAAGGACCCTAGTCCGTAAATATACCCATTCGTAGTTCAACTAAAAGTAACGAGGCGTTTTACTTTTAATTCAAAAGATTTTTTTTCTTTAAAATTTGTAGAAATTTTAATTCTACATTTTTTTCAAACCTCCCATAATGTGCGACTGTAATAATATTTATCTTATTGACAAACCTCTTACAATATGATTCGTACTTTAGTAAAATGATTTGTTTCTTGAATTACGGCATTATTAGTGCGAGTACACGCAACAGACGCTCGCTCATTCACAATATAGTATAAGAAAGTCACACGCATCAATTTAGGGTTACTCACTATTGTTAGGATATTATTATTATTACAAACGAGCACTTTCACAGATTTAACGCGCTTACTGCGTGAAATCTGTGAGACTAAAAAGTAACCTTTCGAGTTTAGTAAAGAGCCCGTTCTTTAGTTTTCTTGTTCTTATCTAGACATTGAAAGTACACAGCCTAGTTTCGTCCTATTCTATATAACCAATTTTCATTCGGTTGTTACTATGAATGACAATTTCATATCTAAAATTTTGGTACGCGAACGTTCTTGAAACCTTTAAAAATTGACATACAGTAGCTCATATCTTCTAAATTCCTCTGTATTTTATGTATTTATCAACGCAGAACTTCGTAAATGTTGTTACTATTTTCACAAGTCGTCAGAAAAATTTAGCAAATGTAATCTTTAGACTTAACTTCGAAAGCCACGTTCATCATGTGTTTATCAAAAATAGTATATTAAGAAGAGGAATAACACTTGTTATTCCTCTGGTGAGTTCACCGCAAATATTACAGGTATTTCAACCTAAAATGTAAATCAGTTGAATCTCCATTTCATATAAATTGAAATCGGATATGTCATTTAAGGTACTCTTGAACACAGTAATAGTAAATGTTGATAACTTTATTCAAGAGCACCTAAATAGAAATATCATAACATTTTCGATTTCTTCTCGTACCTTGAGATTTAAAATAAAGGGGATTGAACATTTTTGTATAAGCCTGGCTTTGTGCCCAGCCGCCATTTTGTGTTTTTTTCAAAATGGCGGCGCGCGATAATTCTTACAATAATTGTATTAATTATTAATATGGATAGCGGATACTTGTACAAAGAAAAAAGTATTAGGATTAACATATCCTTAAGCGTCACGTTACAGAGTTATTTCCAAAACAAAACGATGATGACAACTTGGCCCAAATCAACAAAGTTATATTCAAAGTTGTATTTTTGTAACCGTGATAGTGTATGTGTATTATATTTTTGCCATGTTAGAGAAATATATGGTGAATGAAGTTGGTTGGTCTTTGAATTACGAGCAAATTTATTACAATCATGAGAAAAGTGCTATAAAATTTCTAATTATCCACATTCTTAAAATAGACATTATATTTGTCAAATTGTTTTATTAATTGATTTAAATAACTAAGAAATATTAATTATCATACTGAAACAACCGGAGTATATTTCTAACATAACTCTTTTTCAACACAGTCAATCCTTTTTCGAATTTGGCAGACGAAGGGCAAGCAATTAAGATGTATACAAAACAGGCGTTTTTGACTTCATAAGGCTAGATAGCAACGTCACACGCATACATTTTTGAGCATTACAAAACCACAGCCAGTCAAATCTCTCAAACCAAATTATAGATTATACAGATATAAATTAGGCTCGCAATTAATCTAAAACGTGTGAAGCAATCGTATGATTTAATTACTATTCGCCTTATTAACAAAAACGATGTAAACTACAATAAGAGATGGAATAATGTCATAATTCGTTCTTTTAATTCAGGGCGGAAGACCAGGCCCATTTTCCTTTCTTCTGTCCCATCATTTCTATGCCTTATTTTAGACATCCTTTTGAGTAAAACGGAAGTGCAACTAGTTAATCAGACAACGGTAGTACGATTTGGATCCTCAATCTAATGATAATAATTGACAAGATATATTTTAAATACACAAATTTTTCTATATTCAAAAATGGCAAGAACAAGAAAAATGTATTTTTACAACAGTCATTTACGATGAACGTATGATTAAGAAAAGGAAAAGATTAAACAACAAATTATAGGTAATTAACATCTTCGAATTTATCAACAAGGCGTAAGAGGGGTTTTAAAGTTATTTAATGCTATGTAAACTAAGTTTTAGTGTAGATAAAACATGTGCATGGTGTTAGAAAAAAACATTACAAAATACAACCTTATTTCCGTGCGGAGCTGTGACTAAATTTTACAAAATTTCGCCACTAAAATTGACTGTTTTCATAAAGCTCTGGGTGCTGATTATGTATCTCAGTTGCCAACTTAAAATGGAAGTGTTCATCAAATAGCTGCTAAATAACGTCATTTATGTTTGCTATCTCTGTTGTACCTAGTCTTGCCATAAATATTGTAA